>JAFVLL020044208.1:61802-100453 GCA_021397915.2 Tor tambroides | reverse complement strand
CCCTTACCTGTTTGAAGGTGCACGCGCATCACGTGAACCGGGCGACCTGAGCCTCGCTGGTGACGTCACTGCCGCTGAAGATGCTGCGTGGTATTTGGACGCATTTGCTCTCCACAGAAGATAATGGGAAGGATTGGCGTATCATATGCACGTAAAATCGGCATTTGGCGTATGCATTATACGCAACTGGAAAGTGTAAAGCCGTGTTATTTATACGCATATTGATGAGAACGGGTTGCTCAAACGCAATGTCAGACACGTCAAGCAGTTTGAGGATGGATGATCTGGAGTCGCAGTCGTAGGGTTACTCTAACCTGCTTAAATGTGGTGGAAATGTGTACCCACAGGTTTAGAATCATGTAATGAAATTTAAAATAAAACACAGAACACTGTATGTTCAGCTTGTACCAAGAAAGTAATTAGACCCCATGATTTTTTTTTCACATGTTTGCAGCCTCATGATAAAAGTCTTTACATTATTTTCATCGTCAATCAATATCATTTTACACTCCCCTTAATGAGGTATGGAGCATAGATTTAAACAAAGAAACAAAAATACTAATTTAAAACATTTTAGCATTAGGCTGCATCATAAGAATATGCGTTTAAAAAATGAAGGGGTCTGAATACTTTCTGAATGCATTTTATGTTATAGTTTAATTGTACAAAGCAACTTTAATTTGCATTGAGGGGTATACATTTAATCAGTTTATGCATTCGCTGGAATCAAACCCATGTTGTTATCATGGCTAGTGCCAAGCTGTACTGTTTGAACTACAGGAACACAAGTTAATATGTACAGGCAATATTTTTGTGTTGCTAATGGACTCAACAGACCCACACATGAACTCAGAATTTTAGACTTGGCTTTATTGCTAAATGTTATTAAATGTATAGCAATGTATTACAATTTATAACTTTTAAATGAAACACTCATTGAAACATGCAATTTAAATAAATGTACAGTATAGGGGGAAAAAGATAAGTTACCCATTACGTGTCTTCTGATTTACTATGAACAGTACAAAGGAAATACTTAGCACTGTGCATCTGTACAGTAAATATAGTGAAACCTCTCTAAAGTTCAAGATTGAAATGTTATTTTGCCCCCAATATTTTTTTATATTATATACACAAAACAGTCAGTTTGCAGAAGAAAGTAAATCACAGATTGAGAACAAAGTAGTATCTGAAATCACCCCCAATACCCTCATTCACTATTCCCAACATTAGTCCACTTCAGCGAGTAAATGAAAACAAGTAGTGAACTCAGACAGTGACGTTGCATCCGAATCTGTAGTATATGGACATTTTATTTTGGGTTAGGGTTAACTTGAATTTGCAAGTCTTCCAGTGTTATTCACTTCCAGTTATTTTACCCCTACAAAAACAGTCCGTTATGTTGCTTGATATTGCAATCTGGTGTTTTGATATAGTATTTTAATTCATTACCATAATCAAACACACTGGTCGTAGTGCAAATAGGGGTACCGTTTACTGCACTTATTCTTCTAGTTATTTACCTATAGCGGCTAATGAATCACATACTCAAAGAAAACAGCTTACTTGCACATTGCAAAATAAGGTGGATAAAGGGTGTTGAGGTGATTTCAGACACAGCCAGTGTGGGATTGTTTCGCCTCTAGAGGCACCATATGGACTTGGGGAAAAAAGAGAGATTGTTTTTAAATAAATAATAATTTAAAAAACCTTATTGAGAACAATGGTTTGTAGTCATAAATCTGTTCAACTCATCATGAGCCTGGTCATTTTGGTTCCTTTTGTTTTTCAGTAGTGACGGTGTCCACAGTGGATAAAGACTTGGTATGAGCTGCTTTCTGTTTTTCTGGCCTTGCTGTCCGACACATCCACAGAAAGATAGAAAAGCCTGTCAACAATAAAGATGATTGACAAACTGTGTTATATTATATTATTAGAAAGCATTTATATTGTACAGCATTATGTCTTCAGGCATATTTTCCCTGTTTTACCTCCACTGTGGTTCTGTGACTAGAGTAAACCTACCTTGCATTGTGTTTGAAATGCAGAATATGTAGAGTATCGGGTAGCTGGTATATCCAGAGCCAAGAAAAACCAAACCCCATGATGTACCCAGCAGACACATGAGACCCAGCACTGTGCTGGCATCCTTCACTGGTATTTTCTTATGCTTGTTGTCCACTTTCCTTAGCTTAAAGATCTGTCTGGACACTGTGATTAGAACTATTGTGTTGAACAGGAATACGATGGTGAAGTAGGAAAGGTTCACACCATACAGGATGAGAGGTTCTGTGATCCAGCAGCTGTACAACACGTAATAAACAATGCTGAAAGCTAAAGAAGAGCTAAAAGCAAGGTAAAAATAAATGGGGTAAGTTATAAAATGAGGACTCACAATGGATTTGTGGCTTTTGAATTTGATAAGGTCACATTTTTGGTGCCATAGAATGGATGAGTGAGATGCTGAACTGACAGCAAACTTCCAACAA
Source organism: Tor tambroides (assembly GCA_021397915.2). Classification (NCBI taxonomy): domain Eukaryota; kingdom Metazoa; phylum Chordata; class Actinopteri; order Cypriniformes; family Cyprinidae; genus Tor; species Tor tambroides. Next base: position 97,964 of record JAFVLL020044208.1, on the reverse strand, counting down.
GAACAGCAGGGACTCCTGTCAAGAGGAAAAGATTACAGGATGAGCAAATCTACACTTTAGTCATCATTTATTAATGTTTCTAACATTATCGCATCATGTCTGGGTTTTTTGGGGAGCCTACTTTGTAATACATAACATGTAAACTGTCATTGTTAACCCTGGTAACCCTTTTTTCAAATTTGGTGATTTTCTGAGTTTCAAAAGACATGATATAGGAAAGTAATTTATTCTTTTGTGACGACAAGTATGTGTCAGAGTCATAAGCCAAGTTCGGACCTTTATTATGAAATCGAGATGTACATGTAAAATCATGCAAAGTTAATTTGCATGCAAAGAGTTCAAAGATGTCATTAATTCTAGCTTTGTGTCTAAAAGTGTTTAAAACATAAAGAAATATAGGCAGAATCTCCATTTATGATGCGTTATATCTTCAACACAATGTCCGGTTGCTTTTATGTTCTTTATGCATTTTTTGTAACAAATAAAAATACTGAAATGAAAATAAAATTTTGAAATACTGCCTATACTGTTACTTAATATGATGTCTGCTTCATAAATACTGTGAACAGTATGGAAATACATGGTTTTCATCGCTCAAACTGTATAGGGAAGTGGTGCCCAACCCTGTTCCTGGAGATCTACCTACCTGCAGAGTTCAATTCCAACCTTGCTTCAGCAAACCTGCCTGTAATTATCAAGTGCTCCTGAAGATCTTAATTAGCTGGTTAAGCCGTGTTTGATCAGGGTTGGAGCTGAACTTTGTAGGAAGGTACATCTCCAGGAACAGGGTTGGGCACCACTTGTATAGGGTGTCCTTACTTTCTGGAGGTCATCTAGTGGAAAAGTTTGGTACTACACCCAAACAAAATCTTACTGAAAGTTAATTATTTGAGATATCGACCTCAAATTTGGAACGCACAAGTTTAGATGTGTCTTTGATTTTATAGGAGTATTCTATAGAAGATTATTTCTGCATTGAAAAAAAAAAAATACAAAATGTAATTGTCAAGTCACCTTTATTTATATGGCGCTTTTAATGATACAGATTGTGTCAAAGCAGCTTTACCGTATTAAATAGGAAAATAGTGTGTCAATATTGCAAAAGGACAATAGTAAATACTCAATTTTCAGTTAAAGGCAGTTCATCATTGAATTCAGTGATGTCATCATCCAGCTCAGTTCAGTTGAAATAGTATCTGTGCAATCAATCGACGATATCGCTGGAAATTAAGTGCCAGTGTACTGTGAGTTTTCTTCTTAATTATGACTTATATCTCACAGTTGCAAGTTATAAACTTGTAATTGTGAGTTTACATCTTTCAATCCTGACATTTTTCCTCAGAATTCTTAGTTTTCATATTGCAATTCATTTTTTTTCGGGGGGGGGGGGGGGGGTTATGTTAATGTAACTGTCGCAGTACGCGTAACAAAAATAAAAATTAATTTAAAAAAAACATATTGTAATTGTAATCTCACAATTCTGAGATTTTTCCCATAATTGTGAGTTCATATGTCACAATTCTGACTTTTCTTAGAATTGCGAGTTAACATCAAAATTCTGACGTTGTTTTTCTCAGAATTGCGATTCTGGGTTTATGTCTTGTACTTCTGAGTTTATATCTCATAGTCTTTTCCTTGGCAGAAAAGTTTTCATGGCAGAAATGAAATAGGACTTATATAGCTTCTTCATCTGATTCCAATGATATGAGACACTTGAGTCTACGACAAACAGTTAGTTATTACAAAGGAGTTATTAGCGATTTCACAATTTTGATCACTGTAGCGCCTCCAAGCATGATCACTACCATTTGACCAAGCCTCTATGCCTTACGGTTTGGCCTTGCTGATCAGTTTTATGGCCGATTAATAATAATAAAAATCCTTATACAGTGGGGTTTCATCGCTTCGCACTTGAACCCCTAAATATGTTGCAGCCACTGCCATTTTGTTATGTTATGTTACTGTACATTTAGTCTTGATGCTCACCCCATCCGATCAGAGACAACTTGACCATGTAGTATTTGATGTAAATGTTGAAGACTCTGGCCAGAAGAAGGTAGAGGTGCAAGGCTTCAATAGCCATCCAGGTGAAAGAACACAGCAGGCTGTAGTGTATCGTCACAGCAATAAACACACACACTTCTTCCACAGTCAGTGTAGCGGCCCACTCGCTGAGCATGAAGCTCATGTTGAGGAGAAACAGAGCGCCGCTCAGAGACACGTGAATGCTGCTGGACAGTTCTGCCCTTGCGTTCCTGTGAAACACATGTACTGTATGAATTTTAAAATTTTTGCCACCCATTATACATGCTTTGATAAATTTAGATGCATAATTTTGGGATCAGTGTAAAGAATAATGTGAATTAAAGTACAGATTATATACACGTTTTTATGAAAACAGATGGAACAGCACCTGTTGAAAATGAACGACAAGATAGAGGAAGCAGAAAAGACCGCAGACAGACTGCAGCCTACGTAGCTGATGTACGACAAGATTTCCCATTGCTGACCATCAATATTATTAATCTCAACCTATTCAGAGTGTAGGAGAGATAAAGGGAATGTGGTAGTGGAGGAGAGAGTTAAATTAAACAATATCGGCACAGAGCGATTTTTGCTACCTTACATGTTTAGTAATAGTAACTCACCAGAAGCACAGCAAAAGGGGTCATGTGGTCACAGGAGCACTCCACAACAGTATCATTGATCTGAGTGGTGTTACAGCCATCCTTTTTCCAGGTGTTGTTTCCTACATATTCCATATTATTAATACATTTTAGTAAAAAAACAAACAAAACAAAACAAAAGAGTGCACACAGAAAATATTTTCAGCGAATAGCTAAAAAAAAAAAAAAAAATACATGTACTAAAATGTATTTGAAATACATTTGTGTCATGCCAAGTATACTACAATATATTTACATATTTATGTGCTTAATAAAAATACTGTTCAGTTGTACTTTTAGTATGCTAAACTGTATACTTAAAGTCTGCTAAATTGGAACAACTAATTTTGTACTTAATGCACTTTATTTGTGCGGAAGTAGTGCTGAAGTCCAACTAAAGATATACTGAAGGAAACTATTGCAAGTATACTTTAGATTCACTTTAAATATCTTACATTTAAAAACCGATATTTTCCAAAGTTCATACAATCCTCATCAACAGTCACATTTTAAGCTTCATATTAAGAAATGTGCATTGTGCAAAATTAGTACTCCAAATAAAGTTTAATTATATTTTTTATGTAAGTTAATGTCATTAATGAGTCTGAAATTTTCGCACGTTGAAAAAAAATGACCTCACGTTATGTCAATCACGTTTACACACTGCCTACGAAATTTTCGTCCATCATAAAAAAATTCGGATCTGGTGCGCTTTTTTTTTTTTTTTTTTTTTGTTGCGTTTTTCGCATCCGTGGCAAGCATTTTGAGAGGTGTCTTGACAGTTCAGAGCCAGCGTACAAGCGAACGCCAAAATCCAGAATGGCGATTGTCAAGTTCATCCACTTCGTAGCAGCACAAAGCGCTGTATATAGATCCTTGCAGACTTGCACACTGAGTTCACAGAAATTGGTGGTCTTCTTTTTAATATGGCTCTACAGAGCCGATCCTCCCTATACGCAGAATAGGCTACGCAAGCTGTGTAGGGCACCCGAAACACCAGGGGGCCCCCTTGCTCTCAAAGGTGTTTTAATTTTAGTTTCGTTTTTGAGTTTGGCCAGCGGTTATGAAAACATGAATGATCATTTATTTTAATGCGGTGTGCTGTCACCCTCTCTACGTAAAAATCAGTCAAATCATGTAACGTGAATGTCGTACAGTCTCTTGCTCGAGACTAAAAAAACGAGTTGAAAGCGTACCGAGCCGCGGAAGAGATACTGTTTCTCGAGCGCTTTCCGCGAGCGCGATTCCAGACGGAGTGAAATACGGACAATGCGTTAGTTACATCCATTATTTCATCCAAACCATGACCTTCAGTGTTTAAGGTCACTGCACACTGAGTCCGAAATTTTCGTCCAAAATTTTCGCACGTTGTGTCAATCACGTTTGCACACTGCCCTGAAACTTTCGTCCGTCAAAAAAAAAAAAAAAAAAAAAATCGGATCAGGTTCGATTTTCTGCGTTTTTGCATCCGTAGCATGCATTTTGTTAGGAAAGGATGGAGAATACGAAAAAACGCATGTGTAAATTTCGGACTCAGTGTGCAATGACCTTGAGTCCGAAATTTTTGTCCGAAATTTTCGCACGTTGTGTCAATCACGTTTGCACACTGCATTATTTTGTTTTCTGCGTTTTCGCATCTGTAGCATGCATTTTGATAGGAAAGGATGGGGAATACGAAAAAAAAAAAAAAAAAAAAAAAAAACCGGAAAAACGCATGCGAAAATTTCGGACTCAGTGTGCAATGACCTAGTCTTGAGCAATATGTCAGTAAAAATGTTAATAGGTTTTATACTTAAATGAATGTGTTTTATATTACTGGGGTCTTCTTTTGTGTTCCACAGAAATAATAACAGCATACAGGTTAAGAACAACATGAGTGTGCATAAATGATGAAATGAGTTTTCATTTTTGAGTGAACTATCACTTTAGTTCCCACCCACCTTTTTCATCATAGTATTGACAGGAATATATGTAGCTTTTCTGAAAATCAACACAAAAACAGAATTAACTATTACACATTATTACATTATTTTTGGACATTATGAGAACATTTGAAAAGGTATGCTTACGGTCGAGTGGTTTGTGTAATTATTCACTGGGAAAAATATTTTAATTGGACTGATCAAATTCACAATGTCACGTCCAATAACTTCCACCCGTATGACTTCAGACATTATAGAAGCATTTCTCTGCTGTAAATACACAACCACAGACAACATGTAGGTTAATATAATAAAGACAGAAACGGTTAAGAACAGTTTCAATTGTTTTATAAAACAGTCAGAACAACAAAATGAAAAACGTTACATTAAACTGCTCATTGGAATCGTAAGTAACTATTCCAACTTTCTGCTCGGCCGCAGAGACATTTTGGAAAGGCTCCACTGGGATCAATGTCTGTACCGTCCGAGTTTTATTAGACACCTTAAAATGAAAGGTATTATTAAGTAATTTTACTGTATCATTAACACTCAGAATTCTAATTATATTATATTTATATGATCTTTTTAAACAGTGTCAAAAATTGAAGCTGCAAACTGTTACATGTGTCATCTTAAACAAAATGATATAATCTTTTGGACCTTTGGAAGAAGAGTCTTACTTTTGGAGCGGTGACTGATACAAAACCATTTGTTAAGTTCATCTCAACCACAGTCAAAGCGATGCCCCCAAAATTGTAGTCATTCGAATGATTTGTCATTTCCATAATGCTGTGTATGACTTTTCTCTCTGCCCTGCATTATGATGTCATTAACAGGAATACAACCAAATCAAAACAAAATTCAAGCAGTTTGTTTAGATCTTAAATGTAAGATAGGTACCTGTTGTAGGTTTTCAAAGTCCTTTCACTTTGTAGCATTTCAGGGCAGTCATTTGTAAGCCTTGGAAAGTTCATAGTTGAACTTTGTTTATTCTTTGAGGAGCAAACAGCTCTAAAGTTGTCCATTTCTTTGTTACAACAGTAGATTTGGGATTTATCAGATTCACATGCTGGATTTGGTACAAAAATAGATGAGGAAAAAATGCTGTAAGTAATCAGACCCTTTTTGTCTTTTTCCACACTTAGGTCTGTTTGACATTCTAACTCTTTAATTCACAAATTATTAAATCACAAAGAAAAAATAGTCTTAATGTTTATTTTTATTGAATTTTTACAAGGAAAAATGAAAACAGATTAGCTTGAAATGAACACAATTCAAAATTAGTTTGTTGTAATGAACGTGCACTAGCCACAATATTGGAATAATTAACATTTTTAATGTTTTTGAAAGAAGTCTTATGTGCTCACCAGGGCTGCATTTATTCAATAAACAATACAGCAGTTTTGTAAAATAGTATTACAATGTAACTGTTTTCTATTTAAATATATTTAATGCAGTGTATTACTCTGCAAAGCTGAATTTTCAGCATCATTACTCTTGTCTTCAGTGTCACATGATCCTTCAGAAATCATTCTAATATGCTGATTGACTGCTTAACAAATAATAATCAATTATAATTTGTGCTCAATGATATATGTTTCTTAATATATTTCTGGCATGTTGTATGTTTGGCAACAATTCTTTTAATCCTAACTGATGCTGTCACAACTGGGTTGTAGGAAGCGCAAGAAGTAGAAGAAGATAAGGTTGAAAAAACTTTAATAATCCACACTGAAGATAATCCAAACCAGGAATGCTAACTAAACACAACCCTAATGTTGACGTGACCGGACAAATGAGAACTGAATACACAGCAACTTAAATAGTAAGGCAAACAAGGGTGATTAATGACTAATATCTGAACAGAATGACTAATAATGATCTGTAACCATAGTAACAAAAGAGTGGCAGGAAACTCAAACAAAGGAATTAGGAAAGTGATGAAACCTAAAAGTCCATTAAAATGAAGAACACAACTCTGACAGATCCCGTGTGCAGCTTTTTATTTCTCAAACAACCATGTCAGAAGATGTATGTCCATATTCGAGGATGACAATGCCAGGATTCATTGAGCTCAATCTGTGAGAGATTGGCCATGACAGAGTCTTAACCCCATTGAAAGCCTTTGTGATGTGCTGGAGTCAGTTTACACTGCCTTCCCAAAAGAAGTTGAAAATGCTAATATTTAATTGGACTAGCTTTAACTACTGACATGGTTATTTGAGAAATAAAAAGCTACGAACTGCATACGTGAGGGTTAAAAGTATTGTTGCCAAACATACAGCATGCATATTAATCACTGAAAAAATGATCCAATCCTTAAATCTTAAGTATTCAAATCCAAACAGCGATCAATGCAGCCTTGGTGAGCATAAGAGACGTCTTTCAAAGATATAAAAAATAATAATTATTCAAAACTTTTGATCAGTAGTGTATATATGTTTACAAAATTGTGGATCATGAACATGCAGACCTAATGCAAATAACTTTCCTCATGGTGATGGGGAAAAATGGTATGTCACTACAGTCTCAATACTAAGATCTTCTAAGGGTTTCAGAAACTTACAAATGGACGAGCTGCTTGTGAGTGACTTTGCTGATGGAGAGGGACTGGATTTTGATGTAACTGGACAATCCCATCCATAGATCATGGTAAGAAGCAGCAGGAGTGTCATATCTTCAGCTCTGTGGAAGAAACTAGGATACAGCCATTAAATCAAATACAAAAAGACAAATCAATTACAACATATTAAATACACAATAAAATGCATATAATACAAAATGTTTAATTTTCTTATCGTTAAAATAATTGATTAAAAACACTTTTAAAAATAAAACATACCGTAGGCAATTTAGGCCTAAATATATAATCCAAATATAAATGTTTACAATTATTTTAATAATTCTGTTTAAATACATATATAACCTAGATATAGTCTTTCTTCTCTTACCTTACTGTTTTTCTAGACATCAAGGATGAAGTTGTGACGGCACTAGGAAAACTTTACAGTTCACACACCGAGAAATGAAGAACTAAACTCAAATTTTGTGGCTTCAGTCACACTCACTGAGCTCCACTGGTGACGGAACACAATGACAAGCCTTGTCATCACATTTGTTTTTCACCAATACAATTAACACACATATACACATACTGTACACAGATGCATACGAAAGGAAAAATCACAATGGCCAGCACAAAAGGGCTGTTTTACTCTTTCAGATGACATTAACTGACATGATGTAATTAAATAATATGATATGATATGATACGATATGACCACATCCTAAGCACTACTGCTTTTTAAGGGTTAAATGTATCTTACTGCCACTTTCTGATCATAGTGTAATACTGTGCTCATTTTGGTAGTTACCTAGCCAGTTGGATTATTTTACATCATTCAAGTCTTTATCTCAGGTAAACAAAACAGAAAAAATAAAATACTATGGTAAAGCAAAACTTGAAAATAAAACTTCATATTTAGTGTTATCATGATACTATGTTTCTTGAAGTACCACAAAATGCTAAAAAAAATTTCCATAGAAAGAGATTTTAACCATGCAATTCTAAATAACATTTTTTTTTTTTCTCTACAAAAAGATTTAAAAAGATGATAACTTCCTTCCAAAGACTTGATTTGAATAAATGAGGTCACTGATGGAAAGAGCAAACTATAATTTGACTCACTGTGGAAAACCTGATAGCACAGCTTTGGAAACTAACAAACAAACAAACAAACAAACATGTAAATAAATATTCAAGAACATTTAACAAAACTAAGGTATTTAGAAAATGTTGCCAATTTTATTTCATGCTATAGAAATGAATTGTGTTTAATATGGAGATAACAATAAACTTGTTTTGTGTTACATAAAATAAATGTGGTATTTTACACTACTCCAGCTAGGGCAGAAATTATTATTAATAGGGGGCAGTCATGGCCTAATGGTTAGAGAGTCGGATTTGTAACCCAAAGGTTGTGGGTTTGAGTCTTGGTGCCGGCAGGGATTGTCGGTGGGGGAAGTGAATGACCACAGCTCTCTTACACCTTCAATAACCCCCAGGTGCTGCAGCAAAAAAAAAAAAAAAAAATTTGTGGGGTGTGTGTGTTCACTGCTCACTGCTGTGTGTGTGTGTGTGCACTTGGGTGAAATGCAGAGCATAAATTCTGAGTATGGGTTGCCACACGTTGCTTCCTTCCTTTACCTAATTATGACTGCTGCACAAAATGCACAAAATGAGCAATGTATTTATTTTTAAATAATTTATTTACATGATATTCATTCATTTATAATAATAATTATGGTCCCAAAAAGCCACACACACACACACAAAAAAAAAAAAAATCGTTGGGTGTTATCATAACCAAAACAGGATGTTCCATTATTAACACAATATTTTTTGACATTTCACGTAAACAAGCATCAACTCATAGCTCACTTTCTCAACATCCAGAGCTGGTTTAGCCCTCTACATCTTGATTTAGTTACAGTGTAGGCAGCACTTTATTCAAATTTGAATAAATTAAAATTAAAATAAATTCAAAAAATTAAAATAATTGCAATGAAATGATCACTGAAATACCTGTATACTAAATTGTAACTTATATTTTATTTTTTTATTTAGCAATTAAACAAGATATTATCAATCAAACAATATATTAACAATATTATTCAACTATTTTGAAATTACCGGCCTTTCCTTTAATACAGTCTGAATCTAGTGAAAACAGTTTTTTCCAATATTACATGAAGTAATTTTAAGGCATTACTATCTGATAGAACACAAGGTTACACAAAATTATATTTCATTGCAACTTCTGCTTAGTTAAATTAGAGAAATTTAAAAAACAAATTTGGCAAGATGTTTTTCCTCAGTGTCTTCCCATTAACAGTTTTATCTCATCTGTGTGGGTCTGTGTGTGTCTAGATGTTCTTGCTCTGCTTCTGTGTGTGTTTGAATAAAGGGATTTGAAAAGAGCCTTCATTTGTTTGCGTTGACAGATGTTGGAAAGCACTCTAATTTGACAGCTCTAGACACTCTACTGCTCTCAGCACACAGTCAATTATGCTCTTATCTCCAACATTCACTACAGTCCTTTAATACAGCTGTCTAAAACACAAGACAGTTCAAACAGCCTAAGCTTTTTAGAGGTAGGAGCGAACACAAGACAGACGCCCTGATAATGACAAGTCTCAAGAATGCAGACTATGATAGATTTAAGTGTACAAAGTTTAGACAAATATATGTAAATGATTCAACAGTTAAAAGCATACTTCTCATGCTACATTTAAAAGGAAGATTTCATGTGAATCAGGTTTTAAGTTTTTTTTTTGTGTTTTGTTTTCATTAACTTAATTAGTTTCTTGTACTCTTGTACTTCTTCAAAGTTAATATTAATTCTACAGTTTGTATTAAGCTGTCATTAAAATGTCCAAAGGGTCAAAACATTAAAATGGTTTTAAATATACAGAGCACTCTGTACTGTAGTAATTATCATTTTGATCACAGAAACAGAGACTACAAAACAAACAAACAAACAAAAAAAAACATAAGGACATTTGTTTAGCTGTATTCAGTAGTTGATGTTGTTCTCTTAATTTTCATGATTGAAAAGACAATTATTTGACTAGGCTGTGTGTGTATTATTTTGTCTGTTACATGTTGTGCATAACAGAATTAATGTGTTTCAATTTTAAAAAAAACATGGCCAAATATTTTGGACAAAAATTGGGAATTAACACTCATAATATATAAAAGTGACCTTTGGGCCTCGGTTAAAAATAAAACTAAAATGTGGACGGATAAATGTGGTTCAGAACATCTTTTAAGAGTGTACGGACAAATAAATAACAGTTTCTTTGATTTTGGTTTACTGGTTTGAATAATCCGTCTTTGTTGTGACAAACTTTCATCTTTTTTAAATTAAATAATTAATAAAGATGCTTGGAAAACAAAACTATTTTGATTGCTGTCATACCATAACAACACAACAAGCCAGGGTCCATCAGTCTTTGAGTGCATTGTCCTTAAACAAATCATTGTTCTTAGTGCTTTAAAGGTTATAGAGAACTCAATAGATTCAATGTACATTTTCATTTCAAGTTTGAGTCTCAAAAAGAGGTTTGCATTTAGAAACTGTACAATTATGGATGTAATACCAAAGCTAACAGAAAAATAAGGTTTACAAAAAAAAAAAAAAAAAAAAATCTTTACAAATTCATTGAATCCAAAAATTACATTTGTAGCCTATAGGCTAATTTAAAAATTATGATTTATATAAAGTTTGATAAAATCAAGAATGTCACCAAAAATTATAAACAAGTTTTGAGTTTCTGTAAACATAGGCCTACTTTCAGCTTCACAGTACTGCCACGCGGGCGAAGTATGTAGGCAATTTCCCGCGAAATCCGTCCCGCTAAAATACATAAATAGCTATTATTAAAGATTTAACTATTATTTAAGTGTATGTGGGTAAAACAAAAGCATGGTTTGGAAGATTAAAAATAGTTTTCATAAAAAGTTGCATAATACAATTTTAACAAAACTGGAACTCTTTTATCAGCTTATATTCAAATTCGGCTTTTGAAGATGAAGAGCACCACTACTCAAGTTATGCAGCCTATGTAGCCTATAAGTATTTTGCAACAAAACTGTCCTGTAGGAGACGCTGTGTCACACTATCTGACTGTCAGTTTACGGTACACAATCTCATTAGTCACATAAGCAAAAGAAGGATTGTCTCAGTCACAATAACTGCGAGTTGCCTAAATTCAACACATAGCCTATAGCCTAGCATACCTGGCATTCTGTTAATTTTTGTTTTTGCATTGTGTAAACAAATAATCTATAATTAATGGTTTTTGCTTGTCTGAGCTTAACCAGAGCATAGGCTGTTTCTGAATGTCTGGCCGATATTTTTATAGAAATTTATTTTCTAAAGTAACAACTAAGCGCATATGGGTAACCTACTTTTTTTTTTTTTTTTAATTACAGAGCTCAAAAGTACTGCAAAGAAGAAATAACACATGACTTTGTGTCAGGATAAATGTCCAGACTGGAGGTGGCACTGGACACTTTGCTGGTGTCCGTCTTGTTGGGCCCCTCCTCCAGCTTCAGCGGGACACGCAGGACTCAGCACAAAGTCCGCGTCCCTCGCTGCACACACGAGGAGCGTCACAACAAGCCACCGGCGACCTGGAACCCACCCAAGAAAACCGAGAGAAAACGTGGATTTCATTGAGAAGAAACTATCGTATTATATCTTTACAAGCAGGGCGGTGATCCAAGACAGGTGTCGGAGCGTGTCGCAGTCATCTGATAATAATTTGTGCGCTCTTGTATTGTGGTTTCTGCGCGACGACCGAGTTCTGTCCCAAGAAACGCAAATCTCTGTTGCAATAACACCAACCGTTATTCACGCTTCGTTTACCGAGTCATACTACAAGAGGAAATTGCAGCGTAAGTTTGCACAGCGCCTGCTTTGAAGTAGGTTGTAGCTGTAATTAATTTATAGGCACCACGTGAGTGGGATGAAACGACCATTAAGTGGGCACACCCGCTGGATATGATACCTAACACACTCAGAAACTTCAGCCAGAGCATCGGACCTCTTGGGACAGAGCCTGGGACTGGCGTTAAACCTCACTGAATGACTGTAGCGCTGAAGAACCGCGCGCTTCTGCAGAAAGGACACACACCTACAGGAGACCCCTGGCAGAATGATGTTTTTAATCTGAGTGCATTGGACTTTTTGTGTTTTTAGTTGCAGACTGTTTGATTTGAACTTCTTTGGTTACACTTCTGAAGAGTTTTACCTGCTATCACCGATCCAGATGAGAATGATGGCAGTATTATGGGATGACCCGTTCACGTTGCCGTGGAGACGGACCGTAATTTATTCTCTTCTGGTGCTCTTGATGAGTGGAGCGCGCACCTTTGGAGATGAGACCTTTAATGGAGAGGTAATTATAATTATTTACAAATCAATAGTTTTTGTTTACATAATGTGTTTGTACTGTGTATATTTATTATCTATATATATAAACACAAACATGCATGTATATATTTAAGAAATATGTGTTTATATATTAAATACATTTATGTATAATATGAATGATATATATATATATATATATATAAATGCATGTAAATATTTAATATTTTCAAAATATATACTGTAGTGTTTGTATTTATATATAGCCTACATAATATATACACAGTACACATACATTATGTAAACAAAAAACCTTTAATTTTGGATGCAGTTAATCATGATTAATCATTTGACAGCACTAATATATATATATATATATATATATATATATATATATGAAGAGATTCAATGCAAAAGCCTCTAAAAGCCATCTTGTTCAAAAATAAAATAATGATACTGAGTGAATGCTCTCCACACATAGTATATGTTCATCAAGTACTTTCACTTCAATTAAGCTAAATCCCAGCCTCAACCCATTCAGAAGTACCACTACTTACATAGAAACCTATTAGTAGCCAGAAAGAAATGCTAATTTTAAAGAAAAATGTCAGACGTACTTAGAGGCTTTTGCATGTGAACTCTTCATAAGTTTCACTGCATTTTTGCTTGCTCATTTGATATTGACTTTACTGCTCATTCTCTCTATTGAATATGTTTGATATAAGTGTAATCTATATATTTGGTGTGTTTCTCATTTAGGATTAATGCACTGTCTCAGAGTCTCAGGTCTGTTTTTTATATGACAGCTGATTTCAGCTGAACGCTTGTAACTCAGCATGTGAGTGGCTGTAATATCCGAGAGCAAATTAGAAAGTTATTTAGCTTTTCACTAAACTTTCTGAATCACCAACATTCTTACCTCTTAAATTCTTGCAGCCAAGCTTTGGGATGTTTTTAGTTTGAAGTGGTAGGAGGTATGAAGAGTTTGTGGTCTGTGTGGTTTGAGGTTTGTTAGTGGTGTGCCACTCCATGTGTGCAGTGCTGCAGTGGCCCAAACCCTGTCATTGGATGTCTGGCACTGTGCAAAGAGACTGATAGAAGCCAAAGATCTAAACTGTCTCTCTGAATTGATTATTTTACTCATCAGATTCACAAATCTGGCAGGGAGCCTCAACTTGATCCTTTCAAGTATCTGTTGCCTTCTCAAACATTTACATCAGTCCTGACCCAGATTAACCTGAATGATTGGGAATAATGTTAACAATAAAACTAGATGAGCTCCTCTGGGCTGGAAGTAACACTGACCTCACATTGGGCAGTTGTAAACTGCAGTTCCCACACACCTGGCTATCACATCGGCTATAATATCGCCCGGCAACTTTCGGATACTAAAGCCAACTTTTAGAAAAAAGAACACTCTTAGAAAAAAAGGTACAAAAGCTGACACTTTTTTAAGGCACACTTTTTAGGTACAAATATGTACCTTTAAGTTACCAATATGCACCCTTTAAGTACAAAGGTGTACCTTTTGAAAAAAATACCTTTTTTTCTGAAGGTATACTGGTACTCAGTTCAATTCAGTTTATTCATCTAACAGTGTACCTCTTGAAAGATCTGGGCTCCTGCATCACTGTCCTGATCTCTGGGCTGGGCTTATAGTAATAGACGTCTTTAAACCTACAGCTGACCCAAACCCTTTAGAAAGAAGCAGCTTATCTCAGTAATTCTACCAGTCACAAATGTTGAATGACAGCAGATAGGTCTGCACATGCCACAGTGGTAGATGGATTTTGGGGGGATTATGTTTTAAAGCTGTACGACCCACTGATTTGGGTGTGTGGTGAGACAACTGTGGGGACAAAGGCTCAAATGCAGTTATAGAAAAGTATAGTATGCATGCATTCCATTTTCTACAGAATATCAGCTTCAAAGGTTGTGATTATGAAGTTGACCGACCCTCTATCTAGTGCTTAAAGTCCATGTTTTTTTTTTAAAAAAAAAACATTGTTCTGGATCTACTTCCATTAATTCATTAAGAATTTAGTATTTTTGCCTACAATTTGAGATTCACAATTAAGAACATGAATATTATAAAAACTGGGTCTCATTCAAAATTCATGGACTATTTGTCTTTAGAAGCACAAGGTAACTCAGGAGATGAATTTGTTTTTAACCTTATTCTAACATTCATGAATTTGGAGTTTTCTAAATGAGTGACCACGTGCCTAAGGTTAGTCGTTTGCATAAAACACGCCCAAGCTTTCTCCATATAAGGGGTTTCCACACAACCTTTCTTTAACAGCCGTCCATCACTGTGAGCAAACATATGACACTCCTGCCTGAGAGAGCTTGTGCAGCAAGATCCTCAAGCAATCCCAAGTGTAGTATCATCCTCAAAACCAGTTCAAACTGGTTTTATTTGAGTGTATTTTAAAATGTTATTTATTCCTGTGATGGCGAAGCTGAATTTTCAGCAGACAGAGCATCAGTCGTCTTCTTGTCCTCCTTCTTCTCCTTTTCCTCCTTCTTTTTCCTCTCCTTCTCCTTCTCCTTTTTCTTCTTCTTCTTCTTCTTCTTCTTCTTCTTCTTCTTCTTCTTCTTCTTCTTCTTCTTCTTCTCCTCCTCCTCCTCCTCCTTCTTCATGTTCTAATTGTTGAAAACAGAAGCATCACCCTTCTTCTAAATGTAGCAAACAATTTTTGTTGCTTAATATTTTTGTGGAAACCATAGTAATTGGTTCAATAAACATCATTTATTTGAAAGTCATTTGTAATATTCTGAATGTCTTTACTATCACTTTAGATCAATTTAATGTGTCCTTGCTGAATATTTTTTTTTTTAGCTTTTAGCTCACAGTTTTCTCAAAAAATATGAAGCTGCACAACTGCTTGAGCTCCAAGTCAGCATTTTAGAATGATTTCTGAAGGATAATGTGACACTGAAATAAATTAGGTTTTAAAATATAATTGCAGACAAATTTGTGTAAGTGAATGAGACCCAGTGAATGAGCAGTAAAAAAGTCTGATTGTAGAATTATATGTTTTGGATGATCCCTTTGGAATGACAAAAAGTGCAAACTCGAAGCTTGTGCCAGTTCACCCAGAGCACAAACAATGTAGACGCTTGAGTGAAGACAGAGAGTGTTGTGAGTTTCTGTGTGGGTGTTGCTCAGAGAGCCTTTTGTCGCACAGTTCTTTACAATACAATACTTCATAGAACAGCATTTGCTTTCTCAAACAAAGATATGATTTGAAAGTGGTGTCTTATGAACGCGTACTTCCTGGAGGAGGGATTGGCAACAGAGTTGCTTTTGGGCTGTTGTCTTGGCCTTCACTGATAGTCTTCCTTTTCAGATAGCTTTATCTTGGCATTTCAAACAGACTCATTTCTAGATATACCATGTGTATAAAGGAGAACTATCATCAGGCATGTTTAACTAGCTGCTGCACAGAGGGTGTAGAGGTGTTGGCCTGATCTTCTGTGCTGCATGTGATCGCTGAATGTAACAGCTGTTTTCTAAATAGGCCACAAACAGAAACAGTTAAGAGACGTTTAGGACTGCAGGGCTCTCAGGCAGCTGAGGCGCAACAATGAAACTTCTTGTGTTCAGCTGACTGTGTTCAGAGGTGCGGGGAGATAGAGAGACAGGAAGAGCTCGTGGAGCAGCGAGAGGAGGGGGTTTATGAGGACTGTACTTCATAGGGAGCCGACTGTATCACTTCCTGCAACCTTATCTCTATCCTGCATTTAACCCCTGGAGTCCTGCTTTTCCCTTATGTTTTTAATCCGCCCTCTGTATCCATGGAATGTAGCATCCTTGTGATTTCCCACAAAATCGTGGCGAGCTGTTTGTGTGGGGTCTGGGCTGCCTCACTGTGACTGAGAGGGATAATGAGATGTGATTGGACCGTGGAGCCGCATTAACTGCTAATTGTGTCCATGTCTCAGTGGATGACTTGTACTTCTGACTGGTAGGTCTATTTCCTCTCTTATTAAGAACCAGGGCCACATTCACCAGCTCAATTACTGCAAGTTCATAAGGGGATTGAGCCAGATTCACTAGGCCTGCCTTGCTGTCTACTGTACATAGGCAGCTGCTTTATGCACACAGAAATGGACCATCATAAGTGATTTGGAACGCTCTTTAGGCAGCAACTCTGAATGCCATACAAATAATGCTCCTTATGTGAAGCATGTGGCAGATGTGAAAATTGATGGAAAATCAAATGGAGTTTGGTGCATGTTGCCCAAAAAAAAAAAAAGCATACACATTTAGTAAAATAGAGCATTTGATTTAATTTTTTAAAGAATCATTTTTAGTATTTAATGAAATATATTTATAAAAATTATACTATAACATGTTATTACAGTTATTTTGCAACATCTTCCTCAGTGCATTATGGCATTGTCCTCTTGATACCTTCGATGCTGATAAATTAAAAATAAAATTGTTAAATTAAAATGAGTTGAATTTTGATGTTATAGCCAATATTAAAATTGATTTTTTTTGTAAAATATAAAAAATATAATAATTAAATGCTTTAAATACTCTTATTAATCATAACCAGTGTTGTTTTAGAATCTTTTTTAGATACTGTATTCTTTAATTTTAAATTATTCAGTTGTCCATTTTCATTTTAATTTTGTGTCTTATGTTTTTGTCATTTTCTTTTAGTACTTTTAATGTCTGTGTAGTTTTTATTTTTTAACTAAATTTTTAGTACATCAAGCAAACTAAATTAAAATGAGAAATGTTTATTAAAAAGTTATTTATTTTATTTTATTGTAGTCAAGTTATATTGTTTATTTTATTTCAAGTATCTACTGAATTTATTTTGTGGTTATAACTGTTTAATACTTTTAATTCTATATTGGCCTATAGTTGTTCAATATTAACCAACATGTTAAAACCCCCCAAAAAACACTAATATTGGCTGATAACTGATATGGCACAGGTATACTGTGTATCCCTATTTAAAATGTCTTTTGGTGATACTTCCACCTCTTTCCGAGAACTCCTTATTTGATTGTCTATTTAATTTAGTTTGGCGTTGCTGTTCTCATTGATTAAGGTTATTGATTTACACAGCTGGAAAATGAAACTGACAGCTGATTGATGTGCTTTGTCCTTTGACCTTGCTTTGAGTCTCATTACCCAACTGCCTGCTATTAAGGATATAGACTAAATATATTTTTAAAATCTATTTATTTATTTTATTTTCTGGAGTGACACAGCACCCTGTGGCCCAGTAGACTGGATGTGCAGAGCTGAGAGAGAAGACCAATGGAGTTTAAATGAAATTTGTCATTGCATTATTCCCCAAACCAGTTACCTGAGATATCAGAGCCAGAATCACGTCTGAAATGCCAAAAGCCCAGTCTGCCTTAACTTATTTCACTCCTCCCCTCCTCCATCATGTTCTGTTTTCCTGTCTTCCTCTTAATCTTTTTCACTTGATCTGATTCGCTCCCTCTTCCCTCTCACTTAATGACCACAAAATGGCACGCACCCAAAGCCCAGGAATAATAGCGCTCTCTAGTCGTTAGATTCTTGGCTGACATTGTTCTGGACACACACACGCTCTCTCACACACACTAAACCCAAGTCTTTTCACGACGCGCTGTGAATCACAGGTTCCTGGAGGACGTGCTGTTGGCAGCGGCTCTCAAGGTCCCGTTGAGCCAGCGCTGGCACAGGGCTGATGGGAGAGAATGATGGCTCTCCTTACCTCTGTTCTCTGCAAAGCCTTACTCTGTATGCATGACATGGGATGTTGTGGTGCTGGAATGGATGCTGAAACACTTTAAGCTTTAAAAGCGGGTCTTCGTTCATCTCATCCATTTCGACGGCCTGCAACGAATGATTCCAGGTGCCCTTGACCTAAAGAAGGAGCATATAAAGCATGAAAGCAAGAACGTTGTTGTCCTTTATGAGCCAGTAAGCAGAACACTAGGGTAATGTCTTTCTCTTGTGGGAGTACACACACCTCCCGCCTCTCGCCTGCTAAAAGCCCCAGGGCTCCGGCTGACTGAAAGCGAGGCAGTCTTATCTGTGGGGGTAAGGTGTGTCCTGCCCTGCACAGCCCTTTAGCACTTCCCTCTCTCACAGCCTCATGGGAGACACAAAGAGGATTGTGTTCATTGTTGGATTTGGTGTGGAAATAGAGTAGTTGACAAATGATATGGAAATTACACTTTTTATGTCATAAATGTAAATGATTGTGGAAAAAGTGTAGATTTTAGATGCTGTGGCTCCCAATTATTATTTTTTTGTGCAGTTCATTGTTATATTTCAAAATAATTGTGTTAAAAAAATCCTATTAGTCTCTAAAAACTGCATGAAAAAAATCTTCAAATCATTTTTGAAGTGAACACTGTGATTGTATCACCAAAAGGTACCAACGTAATGCTGGAGTTGTCATTATTTGCTAGTGCACTGCTATACAGTTGCTAAGGTTTTCCGAATGTTTTTAACATGTTGCTATACAGTTTCTAGGGTAGACTGCTAGTTGCTAGGTGGTTATTTACTAGCCCAAGTTCAAAGAGCCCACGCCCAAATCTCTTTTATTGTGGTTATTAGATCAAGTCCTGTTGTGCTTTTTTTTTCTGATAAAAATTGCTATTGTAATTTAAAGTGCATGTGTCTGTGTGTGTGCGTGTTTTAAGTAGTGCTGCTTGGGAAAAAAAAATTGTGTGATTATATATCAGTATGACTTTGTAATAATAATAATAATAATAGTGACAATAATAATTATATTGACTTATTATGCCATTTCTACTAAACAAGAGTAGTTTAATCACTAAATAAAGCAAAATGAGAAATATTACTATTGTAATATGTACTGTAAATAAAAAGGAATTTAAAGTGCCCCTATTATGCCATTTTTAAGGTTGCTAATATTGTTTTATGAGTCTCCTAAAACAGGTTTACATGCATCCAAGGTCAAAAAACAGTTTAGTTTTCTCAAAAAATAGCTTTAATTTTACCTCATTTCTAAATGATTCCTAAACGACTCGTGCGAAGCAGTTCAAAGAATCAGTCTCTCTAAACCCCTCCTTTCCGTGAGCACTCGCTGCTGTGATTGGTCAGATGGCACAGTCCTTTGTGATTGGTCTACCGCGTACAGCGCGAATGACAGCCATGGGCGGACATTATGCAAATGTGTTACTTCGTGACGTACAGCCGTAACAGAATAAGATTCAAATTCCTAACGACTCGTTTAGGAGATTGCGAGCCAACTTTTTTTTTGATAGACAATAACTTTATATATCGTGCACTTTCGGCTTCACAACTTTGCAGAAAGTTTATGTTCACATACTGCTACATGACACACTGCATGAAAGGTAATATTCGAAAAGGCATAATAGGGGCACTTTAAGGAAAATAATTTATTTTCATTTTACAGTATGACTGTAAAATTACAACTCTGTCTTAATTTCTTCTTATTCAAACTTTAAACCTTTATTTTGGCAAAAAAAAAAAAAACACAGGGAGCCCTTAAAGCGCTCTTGTTGACAACAAGCGACAAGTTTGGGAAGATGCCTAACACACGCACTTTATAAGTGACCCAAACTCAGAACACTTGCAGTGATGTGTTTGTGTTGAGCGGCATATGTGAACCGAGCTGCTCTGAGACACAGAAAACACTAGATGATGAGCTGCTCGTGTATAAATGAACACAGTGACATGCTTCACGCTAAAAAAACACAGCTAATGTATATTTATTTAATAAAATCACAGCCTTTGCGATTTGACAATCACACTAAGCCCTATTGCAATTTTGGTCCATATTTGTGTGGGATTTTCACACATTATATAATTCAACAAACGAGAATTGTTAGTCTGATGACTTAGAAAAAGTAATACAACAAGCTGCAAAATTTGAGGCATCGTTTGTTCTAAAAACAAATTTAAGTACAATAGTGATGCATTCTAGGGTATAGTCACTTTTTTCTTTCTTTGCACTGTAGATATAGCTGGTTTGGTGCGGTGGCATATTAGCCTTGCCCAGAACAGGGCCAGCTATTCAACTGTTTGGCTGTTATTCAGCTGCCTTCACAACACATAAGGGCACAAAGGCCTGTGTTTTCTGTGGCTGTGGAAAGTAGAGATCCGGACCAGGCAACTGTGTGACAGGCCCTGGTTACAGAGTAGGAAGAGAAGGGGACATTATAAAAGTAGTGACCCCCTAACCTCTTGAGTCCAGTGGGAGGAACACATTAGACTTCTCCTAATTAATACCAGGTGAAAACAGCACTGTAAAGTCATGAACACAAATCTAAGCAATTAATTCTGTATTGCTTTTAGTATTGCATTTGTTCTCAGTTATGATCAGTTTTATATTTCAGATGTTTCTCTTTAGAAAACATGTAATAGAAACAAATGACACAGTTGTTAGAGTAAGAGTATAGCTATAAAATATATGTATCATTACTCACATCAGTAAGTATTTGATGAGAATGTGACATTTGTAGACTTTGGTGATATTGAACAATCTGTGATATTGGGCATAATTTTTGAAACTCTTCAGATTAAACTGTGAAGCAAGAGATTTCTCCATCTGCTCTCCATTTGATCTTATTACTGTCTCGGAGAGATACCGGAGATAGTAAATTGGTCTGGTTTTCTATATGGGACGTTCTGGCTGGTTTAGGGTTATTAGGGTTACCAGGGTTATTATATTTAACTAAAGCTAAAACCATTTAAAAACTTTAAACTTGAATTAAAACTTAAAACTTGAATTACTTTAAATGTTAACTGAAATAAAATATATTAAATCTATTTGATTTCAGCTAGTTTCCAAGGCAACATTTTTTTTTTATTTTCATTTAGTTTATTTTGATGTACAAAAATAGCTAAAACTAAATCAAAAATGAATAAAAGCTATATAGAAATATTTATCAAAAAACAATAAAAATGACAAAAAAGCTAATTTATTAAAGCTGAAATTAAAATGAAAATGGTAATATAAAAATAATTCAAAATATTAATAAAAACTAAAATAGTATCTCAGTGGTACTATAATAACACTGAAGGACAGCCTGTTTACTGTTGCCACAGGGTGGGCTTAATAATGGGGCAGTTTAATTACATAATTTG
This sequence comes from Tor tambroides, assembly GCA_021397915.2. Classification (NCBI taxonomy): domain Eukaryota; kingdom Metazoa; phylum Chordata; class Actinopteri; order Cypriniformes; family Cyprinidae; genus Tor; species Tor tambroides. Next base: position 76,339 of record JAFVLL020044208.1, on the reverse strand, counting down.
TGCTGATTACCTGACTAATGATGATAAGCAGTAGGTTTAACCACATTTAATGCAAATCAGAGCATCATGTCCAGCTTTCATCCCCTTTAATGGACCCTCTGGCCTTTTGGAATCGCCCACTTGCATCTAACGTGAGAGCCAGATGGGTCTGGAGCTGTGCCTCCATGCATGTCTCTGCCCTGAGGAAAGTCCCCCAGCAGTGAGGGAAGAGTGGCTGCTCTCTGCTTCTAAAGCCCAATAAATTGGCCACCCAGCTGGTGCCGTCACCCCTCAATCTGTGTTCACATCCGCCTCAAGTGTTCTCACACAGTCTGGACCAGTATTAGGTGTCGCTTATAACAGGTGTGACGCTCTTTCAGTCTGTGACAATGTCTTCTTTCTCCTTCATTCTCATGGCAGTGACAGACTGATGTTTTTTGATTTGCTGTGGCAGTAAAGGGGTCATGTAATTATTCCAAAAATTGAATGGTCCTGTTTTACATAGATCCTTTAAGCCATCTATGTAAACACTAGAATTTAATTACACAGTGTTATCTCCTTTTTAATAATCTTTTGAGTTCTTGAATTTGCATTCATATCAGTTTTCATACTCTGAACTCTTTCGAATAGGAATGCTAATTGTCAGGAATTTTCTTAATTAATTAACTATTCTTTGCATTAATATTGCAAAATGTGGGAGACTACAAATATCGTGTGCAATTAGATTGCTCTTTACTTTTTCAAATAAATATACATATTTTCAGCCCACTGATACTGAACTTAATATGCAGTGTATGTTTGCAATTACTGTTAATAACATGCATAACATGTAAAATACAGGTATTACTCTTTCTACATTAAGGCTTCACCTTGTTGTGGATTGTGAAATATTAATATAAATTTTGACAAAATTATTAATGACAATAACCATGAACATCGCTTGTCACAAAAGGTCAAGGAAAATTTGATTTCTAATGAGATCGCTTCTGTCTGTGTTTTTGTCTTAGTCATGGCTGCGGCAGTACGGCTACCTCCCGCAGGCCAGCAAGCAGATGTCCACCATGCGCTCGGCTCAAATCCTGTTGAATGCCATCAGCGACATGCAGCGCTTTTACGGGCTGGAGATCACTGGAGTGTTGGACCCCGTCACCATCGAGTAGGACACTCACTCCATCACATGATCTAATGGAGCAGCTACACTGTTAGAGCTACTACCAATACATGCCATTTATTTTCATGAAGCACTTACATCCTGTTTAACCTGTAACTGAACAGAAAAATGAAGGTCAAATTATGGAGAAGGAGAACCTTAAATGAATATTGCAGGTTATTTAATGTCTATAGGTGGATGATCCTGTGGTCATGCATTATCAGTGGTAACTTTTCTTTTTTTTTTTTTTTAAAGCTGGTTATGACATGAGTTTGATTGTAAATTTCTATACAGGGTTAACAGGCGATTCTATTGCTCCAATCTATGATAACACAATACTAACACATAACACATAATGTTGAAGAGTTTTCTGTTACTTTCAAAACAAGATAATAGTTGCCTATTTAAAGGAATAGTTCACCCAAACATTTAAATTTGCTGAAAGATGTAGATGAGTTTGTTTCTTCATCTGGTCAGATTTGGAGAAATTTAGTTTTACTTCACTTGCTCACCAATGGATCCTCTTCAGTGAATGGGTGCTGTCAGAATGAGAGTCCAAACAGCTGATAAAAACATCCCGCAAGTAATCCACATGACTTCAGTTCATCAATTAATGTCTTGTGAAGCGAAACACTGTGCATTTGTAATAAGTCTATCAAGACATGTTGACTTCCAGTAATGAGTCCTCTATCCATAATTTTGCTTCCTATGGTGAAAAAAATTCGGATTAATGAGAGAAATATGCACAAATCAAGCACAGTTTACAAGCGAAAACAGTCCAAAACGGCTCTAAACAAATATGTCAGTTAATTTTGATGTGGGGATGGATGTTTTCACCGGAAGAAGTCTTATTATGGATTTTAATGCCTTAATGATGGATTTGTTTCTTAAAAACAGACACCTTTTCACTTCACAAGATATTAATTGATGGACTGGAGTGGTTTGGATTACTTGTGTATTATTATGATGTTTTTATCAGCTGTTTAGACTCTCATTCTGATGGCACCCATTCACTGCAGAGGATCTATTGGTGAACAAGTAATGTAATGCTAAATTTCTCCAGATATGTTCAGATTAAGAAACAAACTCATATTGGATGGCCTGAGGGTGAGAGAATTCATACATACATATTGACTGTGATAATAGACAACATACCTCAAATGTTTGCCGTAGCAAATAAAATCAAAGTCCACCACACTGCACAGTGATGGATATAAAGGGGCCTCCATTTGTTCAGCTTTCTTAACATGCCTTTATTTTGTGCATGCCTATTAAAGTTCCTTTTGTACACTAAGCCCTCATCTGTTCCTTTCTTTTTAGGGCCATGAGGAGACCCCGCTGTGGCGTCCCAGACAAGTTTGGGGGTCAGATCAAGACCAATGTACGACGGAAACGTTATGCACTCACTGGCCACAAGTGGGACAAAAACCACATAACTTTCAGGTGGGTTTGGATCTGACTCTTCAGTCCACATTATTCCAGTGAATTTGATTGTAATTGTAACACTGTTCCTCTTGTGTCTGCCGTGGCTGCAGTATTCAGAACTACACGCCTAAGATCGGGGAGTACAACTCATATGAGGCCATCCGACGGGCCTTCAAAGTGTGGGAGAAAGTGACGCCGCTGACGTTTGATGAGATCCCTTTCCATGAGGTCAAATACGGCCGGCGGAAGGAACCTGATATCATGATCTTCTTCGCGTCTGGTTTTCATGGTGACAGTTCCCCGTTTGACGGAGAGGGGGGTTTTCTGGCACATGCTTACTTCCCTGGTCCAGGGATGGGTGGAGATACTCACTTTGACTCGGATGAGCCATGGACCATTGGTTCAGAAAACGTACAAGGTGAGTCAAAAAGACTCACTCAGGTTTTATATTGTGTAATATCTAATATGCATATATGTAAAATTATGTTAATACACTGACACTCATTTTTTTGAAAGAAGTCTCTTATGGTCACCAAGGCTGCATTTATTTGAACAAAAATACAGTAGAACAGCAATATTGTGAAATATTAATAGAATTTAAAAATGTTTTATTTTATTTTATTCAGCCATTACTCCAGTCTTCAGTGTCACATGATCCTTCAGAAATCATTCTAATATGCTGATTTAGTTCTCAGACATTACTTATTAGTAGTACTGCTTAATATTTTTAGAAAAGTGAGAATGTCTGGCAACATCTGTATCTCTCAGTTTCGTAGATCCTCATGAATCTTTCTGTGGAGTCTGATTAAACCTGTGTCCACCCAAGTTATTCTGCCAAATCTACAGCAAACAAAAAGAAAAAGGTCATATTTGCAAGCCTACTTTTTGTGTTCCTTCTGAATGCTTAATAGCTGGTTTGTATTTGCTGTTGTGAGGTTTTCATGGTCCCGTGGAGGCGGGTGACATCATTTGAGACAGATGACTGACTATGTCAGCCAGTGAGCAGCATGTTCATGTACAGTATTTAGAGGGTCAGACATTCCTAGAGACTCTTTTGCACTTTGCAGTAGAGAACTGTGATAAACAATAAGGTACAGTGGGGTCCAAAATCTGGTTTAGGATTCTAAAATAAACTGGAAAGGAAACTTTGTGATATTGACCATTTGAACCTATGTACAAAAGGTCAGAAGTTACAGAAATATCCTAACTTAGAATCTCTGTTTAGTAGCCATAGTGATTTCAGTTAGGATCTGATTTAGAACATTGATCTTCTCAGATCTTAACCCAAGATCTAACATTAACAGCCAATCAGAATCCACCCTATAAAGAGCTCAAGCGGCTGTCAACAAAACTGCAGAACATGCTTATAAAAAACAAAATGACGTTTCAACATTCAAAGGGGTACGACTAGTACCGATGGTGTAGAATACATTTAAAAACTAAGCTGACAGATGTTGAATGACGGCCCGTTATTCCCCAAAAGTCAGCTTGGTGTATCACGACCTTAAGATGGGAAGTTGCTGTAATACGGCTCCTGATTTGGAAAGGCCTCTTTGTCTATAAAAGGGTTAAAGGTTAAACATGGGATGTCTAGTTTTTTAGAGGCTTTAATGAATCATTACAACATGCCACATTTGATTGATTACTGACACACTGACTGCAGCATTCACTGAGGAAACACATAATGCAACTTCAAAAGGAATCTCTAGGATTTTCCAGAGCCTATTTCCATAGGTTTGTAACGTCTGGCTACAGAATCGTCATTGTTAGCAACAGTTGAAGTCTAGGTCACAATGACACAGCTGTGAGGAGAGATGTCTCCTATTGCCCTGAAGTTGCATCTTTTAACAGTCGTGGCTCTCACACAAGAGCAGCTTTGAATGACAAGTGCGTTTGTCTGTGAAAGCCGCCATTGATTGAACTGTCTGAAAGCATTAGGACAGCAAGTTCAGTGCTTCTCTTATCTGCACAGTTATTAGCCCTAATGATGGTGCCTCTCTGAAAAAAAAACAAAAAAACTCTGAACAAGCAACATTACTGTCTGATGACTTCATATGGCCTGCATGCATGGTTTGGATTGTCCACACTAGATAATAATGGATATCGTCAGTATTAAAAGGAAGCAGTCAATCACTTTCCCCCCACTGAAATCAGGATTTAAGAATTGCATTGAGCCATTTACACCCGCAGAGTCACAGATCATTGTGACAGCTGGAAAATGGAGACAGAACGTGATTAAAATCAGTCACCGACTGAGTGCACTGTCACTGTGAGCGTTTCAATAAATCTCTGTAGTGTGCAGATAATTGCAAATGTTCTGCACTGATCTATTTTCATATGAGTATGTACTGAATGTGCACTTGCAGAGTGCATTTTTCTTAAAATGTACTGCAGATTATGTAATATTAATGAAGGCCGCTTACAGGTAGACTATTTCTTAACGTACTTTAGTATTATAAAAGTGCACTTTTTAATAGTAAAATCTCAAATTAAGAGTTTGCAGTTAATTTTCCTTCCTGAATCACCTGCCAGCACTCATATGTTGAAACTTAAGCGGTTTTAGTGACGTCAGCCAAAAAGGAAAGTAATTTCAGTCTCATTTTGATTATAGATCACAAAGACAAATATTTTTCTTTGGAATGGCGTGCACAGATGAACTGTTTAGATCAGGAAGATGTATTAAGATAATAAAGTGAGGCCATTTTGATTTCATGCCACTTTAAAGTGCTCATCATCTCAGCACTAAGCAAGAACTAACAGCGGGAACCCTTTTCCCAGCTCATCCTTAACTCTCCTCTTCACTCAAGTCCTATTTACCCAGTCATCTAAATATAGCTACGCTTCCTTATCTTCTGCAAGACCAGTAGCGATTTTGTTTAATGTGCGCACTTAACTGCAGCAAATGTAATGTTCTAGTTGATGCGCAGTATATCATGTGTCCTTAAGTCAGAGTGTGCCCATAAAATGCAGCTGTGATCTCCCAGAGCGAATGAAGATTAATAAGATGTTGTATCAGACATTCTTTACTAGTGACCTCAGTAAATCAGCTCATTGCTGACCATCAGCTCTCTCTAATACCACAGCCTGTGATATTTAATATGTGTCTCCCCGTAGGCAATGATCTGTTCCTGGTAGCCGTACATGAGCTGGGCCATGCCCTTGGACTGGAACACTCCAATAATCCTTTGGCTATTATGGCTCCTTTCTACCAGTGGATGGACACCGAAAACTTTGAGCTCCCTGAGGATGATCTCCGTGGAGTCCAGCAGATTTATGGTAACCTGATGATTGTGATGTCTTTAACATGACATTTCTGATTTTGCAGCATATTATCTCTGATCTGTGGAAGCAGATTTCCACCTCAGAATAAAAAAAATAAAATAAAGTAATTCAGACTTTTCATCTGACAATTCTCACTTTTTCTCGCAATTCTCAAATTTCGAATATTTCATGAAAATCTGCAAGGAATAAACTTGAAATTCTGAGAATAAAAGTCAGAAATGTGAGAGATAAAAATAGTAAATTGTGATATGTCCAAGTACTTTTTGTATTTCTTAGTGGGAACAAGCTGTATTTCTTAGAATTGCAAGTTTATATCTCACAATTCAATACTTTTTTTTTTTTTTTTTTTTTTTAGCAATTCTGACTCATGTGAACTTGCAAAAAAAAATTACATTATAAAAATAATAAAATCAAATCTAAATGCAACCTTGCAAAATGCAAAAAGTCTTAATTGTGAGAAATAAAAATTGTGAGGGGGAAAAGTCAATTATCAAAGAAGACAAATACTGTTTTTTTATACCTTTTGTTGTTATAAATGCAAGTTTATAAGTTCATACGATTTTGTACAAGTCAGAATTGTGAAAATAAGCATTCACACTGATCAAGTGTGTTATTGGAGTTATAGCGGTCAGTGCATTAGACAATGTGCAACATTTGTTCAGGTCTGGTGCATTTAATTTTCCAGATCCTGTTATCTGTTGTTCTCCTTATCATCTGCCTGTGAGTAAGAAGTGCAGAAAATGTTTATAGGCACTTTATAGATCTACAGCTTTAGATTACATTTTTGTTAGCTGTTAGTTTCCTGGTTCAGTCTGGACCAGAGTTATTTTAAATATATGGTGTCATAAAAGTTTGTTTGTTTGTTTACAGTAAGTAGTTAAAGTATTCAAGCTTATGGTGTAAGGTTTCTAATATTTGTTTTTGCGTTGAGCTGGTTTACTTTGCATTTGACCAGGTCATGTTTCTTTGAAATTCTCCGGTCTTTGTGGACTTTAGTAATGTTTGTTTTAGTTTTGCATGAGGGAGTTTCAGCTGTGGGGAGAACTGCATGCATCATTCCCACTTTAGAAGAAAGTTATTTTGGTTATGTCATGGCAAATTCATAAATCATTTCACTTATTTTTGGAGTTTGCGAAGGCCAGCATCACTATTATTGCTCATACATTACAAATTGAAGAAAATATTTTCTATTTTGCATACAGAAAATGAAACCTAGTTTTACAGTACAACCATAAGGATTCAAAGTTTTGTGACATTTGTTTTCATGACAAATAAGCACATTTTCACCCTAAATTCTCATTATCATAATGTTTACTTCCCCCATTAATTCTCACATTATCATTACACATTGCATTAATTAATGACTGTAATACTGTAATATTTTTTATTTATATCTAAATAAAAACAGTACAACAAATACTAAATACCTTTTTGTTTAAAAATGGTAGAAATGATGGTAAAAATATTATAATTAAAATGAATATTATAATTAAAATATTTATTTATTTGTGAAATAATTAAATTTTATTTATCAAAATATATTTTCTTATTTTATGGGATGAAATGTGACCTGGGCGTGTTCTGTTTTGTAAAATTTGCAAAAAATCTAGTTCTCCATATTATATTCATCATAGATTGAACTAAGAGGTTGCCACAATGCTATTCTATTATTTATACAAATTCTGTAAGTAATTTGAGTTTGTTTGTTTCTTGTAGGACCCCCTAGCAGCTCTCCAACTCAGGCTCTCCCCACTGTGACTCCTCGGCGACCATCCCATCCAGACCCCAGGGCACCCAGTCCTCCTAAGAACCCTCCCGGAGTGCCCCCTCGCCGGCCGGACAGGCCTCGCACTACCGACCGCCCAGATCACTACGGCCCCAACATCTGCGAGGGCAATTTTGACACAGTCACCATGCTCAGGGGAGAAATGTTTGTTTTTAAGGTGAGCTAAAGACCCTACATATCCACAAACTTTCTCTGCATTATGGCAAAAAATTCAATTTCAAATTTTTGCTTCATAGTAATAAAATTGCTAAAAAGTCTATAATTGCATTTTCTTTATGCAAAATTTATTTTCTTTTTTTTTGTCCATTTGGTTTTGGATGCAATGTGTCCCAGGCATGTTTTTGACAGGCTTCATGAGATTCACTCAGCCGCTTTAGTGCTTTCTGAATCAGATCAGCTCGAGCGCTGGAACAATAAAAGTGCATGGTTTCAGGTGAAATCCCTGACATGCAGGTGGAGGCCCGCTGAGGTCGGCCTGCTCTCAATCAGGCTTTGTTAGGCAATGGGCCGTAAAAACCCCAGTGCTGGTCTTTGTTACGGGGCAGAGCTCCATAAAGAGGAAAGGAGTCTTGTATTTAAAGTCTGGAGTTGATCAGGAGATACATCAGACTTCATCTGCTTTGTGCCGTTTGTGGTTTTGTGGTCATGTCACGTCATGTGATTTGTTCCTGCATGAAAGAAGTGCTCTCTGTGGCAGAGTGTCTTTAATTCCTCTCCCTTTTTATCTGGAACAACACTGTCCACATCACATGATCTTTCACTTTCTTTCCATTAGATGGAAAGGTTTTAGTCTCGCTGTTGGAGAAAACAGAAGGAATGTACAGTATCTGAAAGAACGAAAATATGTTTTTTACTTGAAATGCTTGACACAACACTAGGTTATTTAAAAAAAAATCTCATGAGGTTATTTAACAAATATATCAGTGCCAGAGTTAACTTTACTGCAGATAGATATCTAGGGATCAAAATAGCGTGGATACTTGGGTGTGGGTGTGTTTTGACCAATGCATAAAATGTGAATTTTACATTTGTGTTTTCTAATATAATTTAAAAAATATTCTAAAATGTTTTTATATATACGTAATAATAATTATTATTATTAATAATAATACAATTATTTTATGTATTTATTTCAATTTTTAGGTGTAAATATTTTTTATATATTTTTATATTTTATTTAAATTTGAATATAATCTTCATTATTAAAACATTAAAATTCAATTCAAATCATTTTTAGCCGTCTTATTTGTAGATGTTGTGAGCCAGAGGCAGAACTTACCAGACAAGCACAGATTGTTGGCAAATATTCATGCGTTTTTGTTACAGGTGTTACTGTTTAACTGGCCACAGTAGTCAAGTTATCCATTGGACAACAATCAGATGCCCTTGAGTGAAGGACCACCCAACAGTAATCTGCATTTCCCATGCTTAAAAAGGCAGTTTTCTGAAATAAGGCCATTCCCCATGTAACACAGTCGTACAAGTTTCCTCATGCAAGATTGTGTTCCTCCATGGAACAACAAGGGGTGTGTGTGTGTGTGCACACGTGTGTCTGTTTGTGATGAGGTGTTGGGGTTGAGGAGTGTGTAGGGAGAAATCAGGATAAATTTAGAGTGTGTTGGCCGCAGACCCGGCTCTGGTTTTAATTTGGGCTTGGTTTGGAACATACTGAATGTCCTGGTGGAAAGCCAGAAGTGTAAAGGATACAATGAGTGTATGTATGTACATGAACCTGATGTGTTTGTCTTTACCTGTATAGAGTGTATACATGATTTGTTTCTGTTTGCAAACATTACTACTACTGCAGCAGCTCATGTTATGGGTCTGGCATCCTAAATATTCAACTTCTGTGCATAACTTGTCTGTTGAAGACAAAAGAAGATATTTTGAAGAATGCTGGCAACCAAACAGTTGATGGTAGCTATTAACTTTCACAGATAATCGCAGGGCAGGTTGTAGGCCTAGAAGACTGAGAAGATTTCTTGGTCTGGAGGACTCTCCTATTCTTGGCAGTGCACATGTCAACTGAGGGTTGTGGGATTGCTAATAAACCTGACCACCATTAGGAGAGAAATACACAACCATTATCATGTGGTCGCTGATTCATGTCTTATTGCCTGCTCAGGGCCGCTGGTTCTGGAGAGTGAGGAGGAACAGAGTGCTGGATAACTACCCAATGCCTATTGGACACTTCTGGAGGGGTCTGCCGGGAGACATTGACGCTGCATATGAAAGGCATGATGGGCGATTTGTGTTTTTCAAAGGTATTTTCCCTTTCCGACTGCACTTGAAAATTGATATAGCTCTGTGCTGTTAAAAGTTAATATAGACCATAAAAATGCTGTATTCATGAGAGAAATTATTACCCAGGCTGGCAGAATTACATCACATTGAAGTGCTTTTTACATTAGAACAAACCATTGATTTTGACGTTTGTCATTTAGTACAGGAAGTGCCCTTGATTTCCCTCAGCCATTAATGTGTTAGTCTGATGGATTTTACAGGTAGACTTTTAGAGACATGCCTTTTTGGTTTATATATGAGTTTAAGGTAAATGGACAAAATGTAATTTTTGAGCTGTATAATTCTGGCCATAAATTTCGCAAAGGAAGCAAAACTCAGTGAATGCTTTAACTCATATTTGCTTTGCTTCAATCAGGACAGTAAGAATTTTAGCCGTTTTTTTTTATTATTTCCAGCTATTGAAATTTAAAAGTTTTTTTTAAAATTGATAAAATTATGTATTTTTTTGCAGTTCTCTGCCCCACCACTCTTTAACTAAACTCTTAACTCTTTCTTTATTGGTACATAAAAAAATGTAAAATACAAACGTAAAAAAAAATTTAAGGTGGAGTGAAAAATAGTTTCACTGTCCTACTACCATTTTTTTTAGAATTTAGAATTTTACATTTTTGTATGGGTCAGATTTGTAAAAATGCTCTTTATTATTGTAAAAAAATAAAACAAATGTTACTCTGTTTTATTTATTTACATAATAATGTAACTCCATTACACATAAACGTACTTTGCTGTGCAATCATTGCCGATTGCTTTGTAATTCTTAATCCATTGTTACTAGGTCTTCTAGAACTTATACAGGTCATATTTGCAATTTCAACAACATCCAGCTAGATAGCTTTACCTTGGTGTCATATTTAAATCAGCCCGATTTATAACAAGAAACCAAATGTTTAAATTTCCAAGTCATAAAACTACATGAACAGTGTCAATGAATGGCTCTGGTGCAAAGTCAACTGGCCTGAAACTCAGTCAGTGGGCCACTCTCATTATCAAGCCCTGTCAGCAGATTGAGATCAAAAACTGCTCAAACCACAGTGAGGTTTCCCACATTAATTATACATATCAACACCCTGCAGCCCCTGAAATAGACATCTAATAACTTCCTGGTGAAGATTTCTGTGAAGATGAATGTATATTTGTTAGACTTGAGGAAAGCTGGCTCCCATAAGGAAACCGTGTATGGCAAGCGATGATGTCACTGGCAAGGCCCTTTAAAATTTGGATTTCTGCCATTGGAGAAAACCAGGAGACCAAAATCTTAGGAGCAACATCTGTTCTTGGTGAGGCGAGGCCATTGCGTCAGCTAGCGCTTCTACCAGATGCTGACAGCAACAGTTGGACTTGGACATGGGCCCACTGAATCAAACGGGTCCATGAGGATGGTGCCACAGTGTCTGCCATACTGTAAAATAATAAAGCTCAAGCTTATCCCAGTGTTTCTGTAACGGCTCCATGCGATGCTTTCGCTGTCGCTTTAACCACTAAGATGTGGGATTCGAACCAAACCAGCATTGTTGGTGCATCTCTTGCAGTGCTATAGTGCAGTTATTTGAGTTACAGCAGAGAGTAAACACAAATCTGTGGTTGAGTTTTGGAGTTTGTTACTATGCCAAAGGTTGGAAAGTCCCTGTACATACACCATGAAATCGTGTTACCAGTTGAGTGTTGCTGCCTCTCCCTTCTTGTCTTTTCTACTTCCTTGCCATTGTTTTCAACCTCTGGTCTCTTTCTTGATGTCCATTTTTGAACTTTTGAGGATTTTTTAAAACTTGCTTTCTAGTGGTTAACCAATATGGTTTTTTCGATGTATAAACCTGTATGATAGTAAATGAGAATAAAGCTGTGTCTCATTTGCTGTATTGGATACAGACTTCGAAGGCCACACCTTTAAAGTCAGAGAAGGTCGAACCAAGCTTTGTTAATTGGATAATGCACCATTTCACAAAGCTCAAAATCATTCAAACTATTTCTCTCTCTCTCTCTCAAAAAAAAGTCTGTGCTGCAAAGTATCCATTTGTATCCTTAATGGCCTGGGAAACAAAAGGCTGCATTTGAAGAAATATTTGTATTGGGACAGCCTTTTGTTGCGCCACTGTGACGCATTCGGTCTTGGAATGCAGCCTCTGAATTGGGACACCACTAAACATAGAATTGCTGAAATAATATATAAAAAAATCTTTCGAAAACATTTACACAATACTTATTAGAAAGTGCCAGATTATCACTACTTCCTCCTTTCTCTCTCGTGTCCATCCACCTGTAGGAAATCAGTATTGGTTGTTCAGAGAAGCTAACCTGGAGCCCGGCTACCCTCAAGAACTGATGGACTATGGCAGAGATATCCCGTATGACAAGATAGAGACGGCCATCTGGTGGGAACCTTCTGGCTTCACTTACTTCTTCAAAGGAGATTGGTGAGGAGCTAGTCTTATTTTTTGTTCTGCACATAATTCTGCCTCTAATGTTTATTGTCTAATCATTTCCTTGAGTTTTTTTGGATGCCTTACTGACCCTGTTTACACCTGCTCTTAACATCAGTCTCGGGTGACCTGATCACTAGTGATCAGCCCTGACAGATTGATGTTTACTCATGGTATTAACATATCTTGCATGCTTGTTCAATGACCACCCCAGATCGGATTTCATCAAGGGGAGGGGATCAGGTTTTTTTTGTTTTTTTGTTTTGATTTTTTGTCAAAGTCATGTGGTGCAACTAGCATGCAGAAAATTAAAGAAAAGGAAATTACGTTATGGATCAGATTGTTATGTTACGGACCACTTTATGACCATGCAAGGTTAATTTTTATTGTAAGACATGAGGTGTGATTTCCCCAAAAATGTTTAATTAACCCAACCCCCCTGATATTTGTGAATAATAATAATAATAAATACATTTATACATTTTATTGTTTTATAATTTAATATTACATGTACGTAAAATATTACTTTTTACTTGGTTGCAACATGTAACTGAATGAAAATTTTTGTTAAAAATGTGATAAATCTAGATGTCAACCTTGTTCATATATATTTGGCACAATGATAAAATGTTACATAAGTAGGCTTTTTTCAGTGTTTGTTTTGCATCAACATTTATGATAAAAATGCAAAGTGACCATGTTGAATATGGTTAGTGGTTTCAGTGGTCAGATCATCTGTGATGAATGTTAATAGCATGTGTAAGTGGGGTCTCTGTGCTGTTGCTTAAATGGCTGCATCAAGAAAAGGCAGAATGATTTGCATTGAGGTGTGTTTGATAAACTACAGGTACTGGCGTTTTAATGAGCAATCCAGAGCCGCAGATCAGGACTACCCTAAGCCAATCAGTGTGTGGGGCACTTCTGTGCCGTCTTCTCCCAAGGGGGCCTTCCTCAGCGATGATGGAGGTGAGTGAGTGAAATGGTGTGTGGGGTTGAGGGGTCATCCAGTGCCTGTCTCCTTAATGTACAGGATGGATGGAGATCAATCAGATCAATCAGACGGTGAAACAAAGGAAATGAGAGAATGTAATGTGTGAAATGTGATTTGAGGAAATAATGTGATATTATTGGGAAACACTTATATCACTGAAAGCGCTTTCCCACTTAATGGAATGTTCCTGGTTTAAAACAAATTCAAATGTGATCTGTGGCATGCAATCGATTACCATAGATAGACTATAATTTTGCCTTCAAAACGTCTAAAAGTCCTAAGTTTGAAAAAAGTACAGTAATGGACATGTAATAGTACAGTTTAAAAGCAGAAATGTGTAGCTTGTAGTTTTATTAAAGCAAAAATGTCTTATTTAATGTTATTTGAGCTGTAAATTTCAGTCTGAATTGTCCATTTATTGGATTAAGTTGTAGTCATGTGTTACCCATGTAATTCGAGTGGCTGGATTTGTCTTGTAAATGGTCCCGTTCTGGTATTCTTTTAGGTAATGTGTGAAAGGTATAGAGTTTCATTACAAAATTTGAGACGGCTAGCAATCTGATTATTCAGACCACCTCAGGATCACCTCAGCTGTCTGACAATTGCATGAAATTTAAATCTGTTGCATATACTAAAAATAGTAGTTCAGATTTATATTTATTTATACTGTACATACAGTATTTACATGGTCAGTTAACCAGACAGTCTCAACCCATATGGCAATATATTTAGAATAGAATATGTATGTATGCATGCATGTATGTATGTATGTATGTATGTATGTATGTATAGTCGTGGTCAGAATTATTGGTAAACCCTTGGTAAATATGATCAAAGACAGCTGTGAAAATTAATCTGCATTGTTAATCCTTTTGATTATGGGAGGAAAATGAGGGGAAATATCATTATGAAATAAATGTTTTTCTCTAATACACATTGTATTGTAACGGCACTCTTTTATTCAACACTTTTTGAAACCTCCATTTGCCAGTTTAACAGCTATAATTTTTCTCCTATAATGCTTGCTGAGGTTAGAGAACACCTGACAAGAGATCAGAGACCATTCCTTCATCCAGAATCACTCCAGATCCTTCAGATTCACAGCTCAATGTTGGTGCTTCTTCTCTTCAGTTCACCTCACTCATTTTCTACAGGGTTCAGGTCAGAGGACTGGAATGGCCATAGCAGAAGCTTGGTTTTGTG
>JAFVLL020044208.1:0-61702 GCA_021397915.2 Tor tambroides | reverse complement strand
TAAAAAGAAGAGGGGATGCCACACAGTGGTAAACATGGCCTTGTCCCAACTTTTTTGAGATGTGTTGATGCCATGAAATTTAAAATCAACTTATTATTCCCTTAAAATGATACATTTTCTCAGTTTAAACATTTGATATGTCATCTATGTTGTATTCTGAATAAAATATTGAAATTTGAAACTTCCACATCATTGCATTCTGTTTTTATTCACAATTTGTACAGTGTCCCAACTTTTTTGGAATTGGGTTTGTAGAAAGCATATTTTCCCTTTTTTCACCTCCACTGTGGTTCTGTGACTTAGAGTAAACCTACCTTGCATTGTGTTTGAAATACAGAATAGGTAAAGTATCGGGTAGCTGGTATATCCAGAGCCAAGAAAAACCAAACCCCATGATGTACCCAGTAGACACATGAGGCCCAGTACTGTGCTGGCATCCTTCACTGCTATTTTCTTATGCTTGTTGTCCACTTTCTTTAGCTTAAAGATCTGTCTGGACACTGTGATTAGAACTATTGTGTTGAACAGGAATACGATGGTGAAGTAGGAAAGGTTCACGCCATACAGGATGAGAGGTTCTGTGATCCAGCAACTGCACAACATATAATAAACAACGCTGAGAGTTAAAGAAGAGCTAAAAGCAAGGTAAAAATGAAAAGGTTAAGTTATAATATGAGGACTCACAATGGATTTGTGGCTTTCAAATTTGATAAGGTCACATTTCTGGTGCCATAGAATGAATGGGTGAGTTGCTGAACTGACAGCAAACTTCCAACAAGAACAGCAGGGACTCCTGTCAAGAGGAAAAGATTGCAGGATTAGCAAATACATACTTCAATCATCATTTCTTAATGTTTTTTGTATTATAGCAACATGTCTGGGTTTTTTGGGCCTACTTTGTAATACTTAACATGTAAACTGTCATTGGCAACCCTGTTAACCCCCTTTTTTTCAAACTGGGTGATTTTCTGTTTCAAAAGACATGATATAGGAAAGTAATTTATTAATTTGTGACGAGTACACATCAGAGTCTTAAGGCAAGTTCAGACCATTATTGAAAATAAATGAAATAGAAAAAAAAAAAAAGAAATATGAATTCATGCAAAGTTAGTTAGTCTACATGGCAAGAGTTCAAAAGATGACATTCAGTCTAGGTTTGTGTCTAAAAGTGTTTAAAACATAAAGAAATAGAATCTCTGTTTATGACACATATCTTCAACACAACTAACAAATGTCTAGTTGCCTTCATGTTCTTTTCGTGTTTTTGTAACAAATACAAACACTGAAATAAAAAATAAAATACTGCAGTACTGCTCATACTGTTCCAGAATATGATGTCTGCTTCATAAATACTGTGAACAGTATAGAAATGCACTCAAACTGTACAGGGTGTCCTTATGGATCACTATTAGTCTGGACTTTCTGGAGTTCATTTAGTGGAAAAGTTTGGTACTACACCAAACAAAATCTTACTGAATGTTACTTTTCTGACGTCAAATTTGGAACGCACAAGTTCAGATGTGTTTTTGATTTTATAGCAGTTTTCTATAGAAGATTATTTCTGCATTGAACAAAAATATACAAAATGTAACTGCGACTTTTTTCTCAAAATTAAGACTTTATATCTCACAGTTGCAAGTTATAAACTTGTAATTGTGAGTTTACACCTTTGAATTCTGACATTTTCCCTCTGAATTCTGATTTTTTTTCTGCTAAAGAAATTGTCACAGTATGCATGACAGGAATAAAAATTAATTAAAAAATGTACTGTAATTGTAACTTTTTATCTCACAATTCTGACATTTTTCACGCAATTGCGAGTTCATATCTCACAATTCTAAGAATTGTGAGTTCATATCTTGAGTTTATAACTCAGTTCTGGGTCTTTTCCTTGGCAGAAAAATTTTCATGTCAGAAATGAAATAGAACTAATACGGCTTCTTTATTTTGATTTAAGGATTCCAATGATATGAGACACTTGAGTCTATGACAAACAGTGTAGGAGTTATTAGCAATTTCACAGTTGTGATCGCTGTGGCACCCCTCATTGGCCAAGTCCTCGTATCTGAGGAGCGAGCACGACTACTACCATTGACCAAGTTTCAAATCTCTACACCTTACGGTTTGGTCTGGCCGATCAGTTTTACACTCTTAAAAATAAAGGTGCTTCACGATGCCATAGAAGAACCTTTTTGTCTAAATGGTTCCATAAAGAACTTTAACATCTGAAGAACCTTTCTGTTTCACAAAAGGTTCTTTGGGGCGAAATAAGGTTCTTCAGATTATAAAAAGGTAAGAAAGAGATGGTTCTTTAAAGAATCTTTGACTGAATGGTTCTTTGTGGAACCAAAAATGGTTCTTCTGTGGCATCACTTGAAGAACCTTTTTAAGCACCTTTATTTTTAAGAGTGTATGGTGGAACAATACTACTACTACTACTACTACAAATCCTTACAAATACAATAGGGTTTCAACGCTTCACACTTGAAGCCCTAAATATGTTGCAAACACTGCCTCCATTGACTTCTGAGTTGTTCTATGAGTCTCGATGCTCACCCCATCCGATCAGAGACAACTTGACCATGTAGTATTTGATGTAAATGTTGAAGACTCTGGCCAGAAGAAGGTAGAGGTGCAAGGCTTCAATAGCCATCCAGGTGAAAGAACACAGCAGGCTGTAGTGTATCGTGACAGCAATAAACACACACACTTCTTCCACTGTCAGTGTAGCGGCCCACTCGCTGAGCATGAAGCTCATGTTGAGGAGAAACAGAGCGCCGCTCAGAGACACGTGAATGCTGCTGGACACTTCTGCCTTTGCGTTCCTGTGAAACACATGTATGAATTTTACAATTTTTGCCACCCACTGTACATGCTTTGATAAATTTAGGCACACTTTTGGGATCAGTGTAAAGAATAATCTGAATCAAAGTGCAGATTATATACACTGTTATATAAAAACAGGAGGAACAGCACCTGTTGAAAATGAACATCAAGATAGAGGATGCAGAAAAGACCGCAGACAGACTGCAGCCTACATAGCTGATGTACGACAAGATTTCCCATTGCTGACCATCAGTGTTATCCACCTCAACCTATTCAGAGTGAAGAAGTGACAAAGGGAATGTGGTAGCGGAGGAGGGAATTAAATTAATCAATATCAGCACAGAACGGTTACTATACTGCGTTTAGTAATGGCCTGAATGAATGGCTCAGTACTCACTAGAAGCACAGCAAAAGGGGTCATGTGGTTACAGGAGCACTCCACAACAGTATCATTGATCTGAGTGGGGTTACAGCCATCTGTTTTCCAGGTGTTGCTTCCTACATTTTCCATATTATTAATACATTTTAGTAAAAAAAAAAAAAAATGGCAGTGACAGCTTTTGTACTCTTTTTTTTTCTTCTGACAATGCACACAAAAGAATTTTCATTGAATAACTTCCATTCCATTCAGTTTGACTTATATACCGCTTTTATGGCACTTTTACAGATTTCTTGTCTTTTTTGGAGCTAGACACTACTTGGAAAATAACTGCATGAAGATTCTTCATAAATTCTTTTTCCATGTTCCACAGAAAAAAATAACAGCATATAGATTAAGAACAACATGAGTGTGTGTATATGATGACAGAAATGTCATTTTTGAGTGAATTTCCACCCACCTCGTTCATCATAGTACTGACAGGAATATATGTAGCTTTTCTGTGAATATCAACGCAAAAACAGAATGAACAAATTATTATTTTGAGACATTTTGAGAACATTTGAAAAGGTATGCTTACGTTTGAGTCGTTTTTGTAATTATTCACTGGGAAATGTATTTTAAGTGGATTTTTCAAATTCACAATGTCACGTCCAACAACTTCAACCCTTAAGACTTCGGACATTATAGAAGCATTTCTCAGCTGTAAATACACAACCACATACAGCAATGTAGGTTAATATAATAAAGACTGAAAGGGTTAATAACAGTTTCAACAGATTTATAAAACAGTCAGAACACCAAATGAAAAACTTTACTTTAAACTGCTGATTGGAATCGTAAGTAACTATTCCGAATTTCTGCTCAGCCTCACGGACATTTAGGAAAGGCTCCACTGGGATCCATGTCTGTACTATCTGAGTTTTATTAGACACCTTAATTAAAACATGAAAAGAAATGAATCTAGTAATTTGGCTGTATCATTAACACCCAGAATTATAAAATATAATTTTTTTTATATGATTTTTTTTTAAACAGTGTCAAAAGCTGCAAGCTGTTACATAGTCTCAGTGTCATCTTAAAGAAAGTCTTTATAAAATGTTATCATCTGTCTTTTGGACCTTTGGGAGAAGATACTTACTTTTGGAGCAGTGACTGGTAGCAGACCATTTGTTGGGATTGAGTTTATTTTAAATACAGTAATAGCAAGATCCTTAAAATAGTAGTCCTTTGATTGCTCTGTTGTTTTTATAGTGTTGTGTATGGCCATTTTCTCTGCACTGCATAAGGATGTCGTTAACAGGGATACAACCAAATCAACACAAGAGTCATACAGTGTACAGTTTATTTAGATCTTTAAATAAAAGATGGGTACCTAATGCTGTCTCCTTCAGTTGTTTGATTTTTCAATTCTGGGCAGATTATTTTCATTTTTTCAACATAATCTCTTATTGGTTTTTTGAAGTAAGCATAGCTTTCAATTGTTGTGTTACAACAGTCGATGGTGATTCCACATGCTGGACTTGCTACAAAAATAGATGAGGGAAGAATGACTGTAAGTAATCAGACACTTTCTCTCTTTTTTTCCACATTTAGGTCTGCTAGAAGTTCTTCTGGTTTGGTAAAAGATTTGTTATTATTAACTCTTTAAATAACTAATTATTAAATCACAAAGAAAAAAATTGTAATGTTTATTTTAGTAATATTTATTATGTATTTATTTTATGCTCTATTTACATTTTTCAAAGGAAAAATACAAATTAAAACTGATTAACTTGAAATGTACAAAATTAATTTGTGTAATGAACTTACTGTACAGTCAAAAGATTGGAATAATTAAGATTTTTGAAAGTTAGAGTCTCTTATACTTACCAAGGCTGAATTTATTTAATCAGTAAAAACAGTAATATTGTAAAATAGTGCTACAATTTCAAATAACTGCTTTCTATTTCAATATATTTTAAAATATAATTTATTCCTGCGCAAAGCTGAATTTTCAGCATCATTACTTCAGTCTTCAGTGTCACATGATCATTCAGAAATCATTCTAATATGCTGATTTGGTGCTTAATAATTTTCAATTATAATTTTCAATTAGTGCTCAATTATTAATAATAGTTCTTCTTATTATTATTAATATCGAAAACAGTATTTGCCTTTTCAGGATTCTTTGATGAAAATAAATAAATAAATAAATAAATAAATAAATAAATAAATAAATAAAGAGAGATAGATTTTTTTGTTTAATCAACTTGATCAAGCATCCTCACTAAACAAAAGTATTATTATTATTATTATTATTAAAATCTTAATTACATCAAACTTTTGAATGGTAGTGCCACAAGGATGTCACAAATATTAAGCAAAAACAGTTTTCAGCATTGATAGTAATAAAAATGTTTCTTGAGCACCAAATCGGCATATTAGAATGATTTTTGAAGGATCCTGTGACATGGAAGACTGAAGCATTGATACTGAAAATTCAGCTATACTCTCATAAGAATAAGTTACATGTTAAAATAAATTAAAACATTTAAATATAATATTTCACAAAAGTACTGTTTTATTTTTGACAAGTCAGTGCAGCCTTGGTGAGCATAAGAGATTTTTTTCAAAATTTAAAAAAAAATATTCAAAAATTTTAACCAGTAGTTTATACATGTTTACAAAACATGAACGGATCATGAACATGCAAACTTTATACAAATAAATTTCCTCATGGTGAAGGGAGAAAAAAAAATGGCATCTCACTACTGTTTCTAATAGATTTTTAGATTTTAAACAAGATTTTGGGACAATCAGTAACTTCTGAGAAGACGATCTAAGCGTTCTCACAGGAGAATAGAAATGGAGAAGATCTGAAATGTAAATTGGGGCAAGACCAAGAAAGTGCTTTAAAAACAAAAACTAAAACCTTAAAATCAACTCTGAATTTAACAGGTAACCAGTGAAGTGACGCTAACACAGGAGTAATATGCTCCCTCTTTTTAGTCCCTGTCAAAAAGCGAGCAGCAGCATTCTGTACCAGCTGTAAACGTGATAGTGAGAACTGGTTAATTCCGGCGTAAAGAGCGGTAGTAATCCAGCCTGGTTGAAATGAATGCATGAATAACAACCTCTAAATCGTTAAAACGGAGAAAACTTTTCAGCTTGCGAAGCCCCTTTAGCTGCAAAAAATTGGCTAATTTAATCTGAGTTAATTTGTCAAATTTTAATTCAGGATCCAAAATAATTCCCAGATTTTTAACCTTTTCACGGATGTTGTCTTCAAAAGGGCCCAGAGTAGGTCTTAAATTTTGTAAAAGGTGAGAAAGACCAAACAACATAACTTCAGTCTTTTTTTGATTCAGCTGTAGGAAATTATTTTCCATCCAATTCTTGATGTCCTCTAAACAAGCCAGCAAGGAGGACACTGAATCAGAACCTGATTTTAGAGGAAAATAAAGCTGAGTATCATCTGCATAAATATGGTATGAAACTTTATGAGACTCAAATATAAAACTAAGAGGGAACAAATACAGGGAAAATAAAATTGGACCCAAAATAGAGCCCTGGTCCTCGACAGCATCAAGAAAGCATACTTTGTCGACGTCTCTCATCTCGACCAGGTTGAGCCAAATCACAAAATAAGCAATGTCTTTATTTTTAAATAATTTGTTTAAATAATATTCATGTCATTTATAATCATCATTACGGTCCCAAAAAGCTAAAAAAAAAAAAAAAAAAAAAAATTCCAGTGGGTGTTATCTCTGGGTGTTATCATAACCAAAACAGGATGTCCCATTATTAACACAATATGAAACTACTCATGTGATATTTTTTCTGACATTTTTTGACAAACACTAGCTCATAGCTCATTTTCTAAAACATCCAGTGCTGGCTTGGCCCTCTGCGTCTTTATTTAGTTACAGTGTAGGCAGCACTTTATTCAAAATTGACTAAATTAAAACTAAAATAAATTAAAAAATTTAAATTAACTGCAATGAAATTGTCACTGTAATATTTGTATATTAAAATATAACTGATGTTTTATTTTTTCATCTATTTATTCAGCCATTAAACAAGATATATCATCACTATTCTTCATCTGTCTTAAAAGCACTTGCCTTTTCATTTAATCTCCGTCTAAATCTAGTGAAAACAGTTTTCTCCAATATTACATGAAATAATTATAAGTATTAAGCATTATCATCTGATAGAACACACGTTTAAACGAAATTATATTTCAAAATTATAATTATATAAACAAAACTACATTATTATTATAACTTCTGCTTAGTTACATGTAAATGAGAAATTTAAAAACAACTTTGGCAAGATGTTTTTGTCAGTGTCTTCCCATTAACAGTTTTATCTCATCTCTCTGTGTGTAGATGTGTGGGTGTGTGTCTAGATGTTCTTTAGGCAGGTCTAACTGCTCTACTTCCGTGTGTGTTTGAATAAAGGGATTTGAAAAGAGCCTTCATTTGTTTGCATTGACGGATGTTAGAAAGCACTCTAATTTGACAGCTCTAGACAATCTACTGCTCTCAGCACACAGTCAATTATGCTCTTATCTCCGACATTCACTGCTGTCCATACCTGTCAACACTCCCGTTTTTCCCGGGAGTCTCCCGTATTTCACACCCATCTCCCGCTCCCCGCCCGTTTTGTTATTTCTCCCGGGAAACTCCCGTAATTTGTATGGCCCAAACCTAGTTATATGAAAAATCACATCAATATTTTATTCCAAGGTTGTCCAGTTGCCAGATCTTGTATGAAACGCATCATCTCACACAATCGACACAATATACAAATTTCAAACCATTTGTGACCTCAATCTGGCAACCTACAACCCAGTTGTGCAGTTGATTTCTGCGCAGGTAGTAGACACGCCGGGAAGTTGGATCTAGCATCAACATGGAAGGAGAAGAGTCAGGTGGTTGTGCTTCGGTGAAGAAAAAAAAAAAAAAAAAAAATCGTGTAAATTTAACAACAGCTGGACGGAAGAATTTAATTTCTTGTCTCGAAGCCATGTAAACAACACCCACGCCTTTGCAAAATGTGTCGCACTGATTTTAATATCGGACACGGTGGGAAAAATGACATATCTCAGGATATTAAATCAGAAACTACTACTAAACAACAACAACAACAACAACATAAGGAAAAATTCTGTCATTTATTATATTTGTTTAGCCGTATTCAGTTGTCGTTGTTTTCCTTTTGAGAAAATTAATTGACTAGGCTGTGTGTGTATTTTTTGTCTGTTACATGTTGTGCATAACAGAATTAAATATGTTTCTGTAAAATAAACATGGCCAATTTTTTTTTTTTTTTTGGACAAAAATTGGGTATGAACTCTCATAATACATCAAAGTGACCTTTGGGCCTCGGTTAAAATTAAAACATGCATCTTGCATTGTTTTGGTTGTGCTTGCTTTGGCTCTGCTCCTCTGGGTGGATAAATGTGATTTGGAACATCTTTTAAGAGCAGACAGACAAATAAATAACTGTTTCTTTGATTTTACAATCTGTGATTTTCTGGAGGTTTACCGTTTGAATAATCCATCTTCAATTTTTCTAGTTTCTTGTCACAAACTTTCATGTTTTTTAAATTAATTCATTAATAAAGATACTTGGAAAAACAAAACAAAATTTTCATCACTGTCATAACATAACAATAAAACAAGCCAAGGTCCATCAGTCTTAATGCCAAGATTTAATGCCAAGTCCTTAAACAAACCTGTTCTTAGTGCTTTAAAGGTTTTAGAGAACTCAATAGACATAGCCTATACATTTTCATTTCAAGTTTGAATCTCAAAAAAGAAGCTTGCATTTAGAAAAATGTAATAAATAGATTTACAATTTTAAGATTCATTGAATCCAAAAATTACATTTGTATTGCACGTAATTTCAAAATGATGATTTAGCCTATAACGTGTGATAAAATCAAGAACGTCACACCAAAAATTCCAAAATAATTGTAAACAAGTTTTGGGTTTCTCTAAACAATGCTTTCATCTTCACTTTACTGCCACCCACAGTACGGGCGAATGACGTAGGTATGAAATTTCCCGCGAAATCCGTCCCGCTAAAATATAAATAGCTATTGTTATAGATTTAACAAAGTGTAAAACAAAAGCGCGGTTTAGAAGATCAATTTTGCACATTTCGATTAAAAATATTTTTAATAAAAAGTTGCATAAAAGCCTACAATTTTAACAAAACTGGAACTCCTTTATGAGCTTATAGGCTATTCAAATTCGCCTTGTGAAGGTGAAGCGCACCACTACTCAAGTTATGCATTATGTAGCCTATTATGAAATGTATTATTCAAATACTCTGGGATGCACCACAGTCTTGCAAAACTGTCCTGTAGGAGACGCTGTCTCACACTGACTGTCAATTTACGGTACACAATCTTATTCTAGTAGTCATATAAGAACGATTGTCTCAGTCACAGTAACTGTGAGTAAATTCAACACAAATACTGGGCATCCAGTTAATATCTTGCATTGTGTAAATAAATAATAAATAGGCTAATTAATAGTTTGTACCTGTCTGAGCTTGACCAGAGCATATTTCTGAATGTCTTGACGATAGTTTTATAGAAATATTTTCTAAGCGTATATGGGTAGCCTACTGCAAAGAAAAAATAACATGTCTTTGAGTTAGGATAAATGTCCAGACTGGAGGTGGCACTGGATACTTTACTGGTGTCCTGTTTTGGGCCCCTCCTCCAGCTTTACAAGGCAGAGGGACACGCCGCAGGATTCGGCACAAAGTCCGAGTCACTCGCTGCACACATGAGGGGCGTCACAACAAGACACCAGCGAACACGCGGCGGATACGACTTGGAACTCGCCCAAGAAAACAGAGAAAACGTGGATTTTATCGAGAAGAAACTATCGTATTAAATCTTTACAAGCAGGGCGGTGATCCAAGACAGGTGTCAGAGCGCGTCGCAGTCATCTGCTAATAATTTGTGCGCTCTTGTGGTTGCTGCGCGACGATCGACGAGTGAGTTTCTGTCCCAAGAAACGCAAATCTCTGTTGAATTACCCACTGCAATAACACTAGCCGTTATTCATGCTTCGTTTACCGAGTCATACTACAAGAGGAAATTGCAACGTAAGTTTGCCCAACGCCTGCTTTGAAGTAGGTTGTAGCTGTAATTAATTTATAGGCACCACGTGAGTGGGATGAAACGACCATTAAGTGAGCACACCCGCTGGATATGATACCTAACACACTCAGAAACTTCAGCCAGAGCATCGGACCTCTTTGACTCCTGGTACAGCGCCTGGGACTGGCGTTTAATTCTCACTGAATGACTGTAGCGCTGAAGAACCGTGCGCTTCTGCAAAAGGACACGCAACTAGAGGAGACCCCTGTCAGAATGATGTTGTTTTTAATCTGAGTGCATTGGACTTTTTGTGTTTTTAGTTGCAGACAGTTTGATTTGCACCTCTTTGGTTAGACTTTTAAAGAGTTTTAGCTGCTATCACCGATCTCGATGAGAATGATGGCAGTATTATGGGATGACCCGTTCACGTTGCTGTGGAGACGGACTCTAATTTATTCTCTTCTGGTGCTCTTGATGAGTGGAGCGCGCACCTTTGGAGATGAAACCTTTAATGGAGAGGTAATTATTATTATTAACAAATGATCAATGTACTGCACGTTTTTATATCAAAAATCATGTTATAGAATTCAGTAGTGTTTAAAGTTTGAAAACTTGTTTTGGTCACTACTATATATATATTTAGTGCTGTCAAACGATTAATCGCGATTAATCGCATCCAAAATAAATACGTTTTTGCCTAATATGTGTTTGTACTGTGTATGTTTATTATGTATATATATATATATACACACATGCATGTGTATATATTTGAGAAAAAATGTTAAATATATATATATATATATATATATATATATATATATATATATATATATATATATATATATATATAAATCATATGAATATAAATATATACATGTAAATATACTATATGTGCATGTATTTATATATACATAATAAATACACACAGTACACACATGTAAAAAACAAAACAAAAAAAAACATTTGATGTTGATTTTACTGCTCATTCTCTCTATTGAATATGTTTGATACAAGTGTATGCTATATATTTGGTGTGTTTCTCCTTTAGGTTTAATGCACTCAGAGTCTCAGGTCTGGTTTTTATATGACAGCTGATTTCAGCTGAATGCTTGTAACTCAGCATGTGAATGACTGTAATATCCGAGAGCAAATTAGAAAGTTGTTATTTAGCTTTTCACTAAACTTTCTGAGTCACCAACATTCTTACCTCTTAAATTCTTGTAGCCAAACTTTGGGATGTTTTTAGTTTGAAGTGGTAGGAGGTATGAAGAGTTTGTAGTCTGTGTGGTTTGAGGTTTGTTAGTGGTGTGTCACCCCACGTATGCAGTGCTGCAGTGGCCCAAACCATGTCATTGGTGGTCTGGCACTCTGCAAAGAGACTGACAGAAGCCAAAGATCTAAACTGTCTCTCTGAATTGATCATTTTACTCATCAGATTCACAAATCTGGCAGGGAGCCTCATACTGATCCTTTCAGGTATCTGTTGCCTTCTCAAACATTTACATCAGTCCTGACCCAGATTAACCTGAATGATCAGAAATAACATTAAAAATAAAACTAGATGAGCTCCTCTGGGCTGGAAGTAACATTGACCTCAGATTGGGCAGTTGTAATCTGCAGTTCCCACACACCTGGCTATCATATCGGCTATACTATCGCCCAGCAACTTTCAGATATAAAGCCAACTTTTAGATAAAAAGAACACTGTACCTTTAAGATACCAATATGCACCTACCTTTTGAAAAGGTACCTTTTTTTTCTGAGGGTGTACTGTACTCTTTGAACACAATTCAGTTTATTCATCTAAAAGTGCACTTCTTGAAAGATCTGGGCTTCTGCATCACTGTCCTGATCTCTGGACTGGGCTTATATGGTAATATAGACTTCTCTAAACCTACAGCTGTCCCAAACCCTTTTAGAAAGAAGCAGCTTATCTCAGTAATTCTACCAGTCACAAATGTTGAATGACAGCAGATAGGCCTGCACATGCCACAGTGGTAGCTGGATTTTTGGGGGATTATGTGTTGGAAAGACATTGTAAGACCCACTGATTTGGGTGTGTGGTGAGACAACTGTGGGGACAAAGACTGAAATGCAGTTCCTAAACCTCATAGAAAAGTAGACCTTTAATGTATGCATTAAAGGTTATGATTATGAAGTTGACCCTCCATCTGGCACTTAAAGTCCATGTTTTTATAAATGCATTGTTTTGGATCTACTTTGATTCATTCACTAAGAATGTAGGATGTTGTGCCTACAACTTGAATTCAAGATTCACAATTGAGAGCATGAATGTTAAAAACTGGGTCTCATTCAAAATTCATGGACTGTTCATTTTTATAAGCACAGGAAAACTTGTTCTTAATGTTTTTCTAACTTTTATGATATTGGAGTTTTCTAAATGAGCGACCGCGTGCCTGAGGTTAGTCGTTTGCATAAAACACGCCCAAGCTTTCTCCATATAAAGCCTTTCCACACAACCTTTCTTTTACAGCCTTTCGTCACTGTGAGCAAACAGAGCTTGTGCAGAAAGATCCTCAAGCAATGCCAAATGTATCACCCTCAAAACCAGTTCAACTATTTTTATTTCAATGTATTTTAAAATGTAATTTATTCCTGAGATGGCAAAGCTTAATTTTCAGTATCCAAAGCATCAGTCTTCTTCTTCTCCTTTTTCTTCTCTTCCTTCTTCTTCTGTCTTCACCTTTTTCTTCTTCTTTTTGTTCTAAATGTTGAAAACAGTTTATGTTCCTTAATGTTTTTGTGGAAAACATAGTATCTTTTTTTTTTAAAGTTCAATAAACAGCATTTAATTGAAAGTCATTTGTAATATTATGAATGTCTTTACTGTCACTTTAGATTAATTTAATGTGTCCTTGCTGAAAATGTTTTTTAGTTTTACCTCAGACCTTTGAATAGGATTGTATCACAGTTTCCTCAAAAATATGAAGCTGCGCCACTGCTTGAGCAGCAAATCAGCGTATTAGAGTGATTTCTGAAGGATCATGTGACATTTTAAAATATAATTGCAGACAAATTTGTGTAAGTGAATGAGACAGTAAAAAATCTGAACGTAGAATTGTATGTTTTGGATGATCCCTTTGGAGTGATAAAGTGCAAACTCAAAGCTTGTGTCAATTCACCCATAGCACAAACAATGTAGACACTTGAGTGAGAATAGGGAGTGTTGTGAGTTTCTGTGTGGGTGTTGCTCTGAGAGCCTTTTGTCGTACAGTTCTTTACAATACAATACTTCATAGAAAAGCATTTGCTTTCTCAAACAAAGATATGATTTCAGAGTGGTGTCTTATGAACTTGTACTTCCTGGAGGAGGGATTGGTAACAAAGTTGCTTTCGTCTGTTGTCGGTTCCCTCACTGATAGTCTTCCTTTATCTTGGCAATTCACATAAAGTCATTTCTGGATATGCCATGTGTATAAGAGAAAACTATCAGGAATGTTTAACTAGCCGCTGCATGGAGGGTGTAGAGGTGTTGGCCTGCTCTTCTGTGCTTCATGTGATCGGTGAATGCAACA
Source organism: Tor tambroides (assembly GCA_021397915.2). Lineage (NCBI taxonomy): Eukaryota > Metazoa > Chordata > Actinopteri > Cypriniformes > Cyprinidae > Tor > Tor tambroides. The sequence goes on along the minus strand of JAFVLL020044208.1, from coordinate 47,853 downwards.
GCTGTTTTCTAAATAGGCCACAAACAGAAAGAGTTAAGAGACATTTAGGACTGCAGGGCTCTCAGGCAGCTGAGGCGCAACAATGAAACTTCTTGTGTTCAGCTGACTGTATTCAGAGGTGCGGGGAGATAGAGAGACAGGAAGAGCTCATGGAGCAGAGAGAGGAGGGGGTTTATGACGACTGTACTTCATAGGGAGCCGACTGTATCACTTCCTGCAACCTTATCTCTATCCTGCATTTAACCCCTGGAGTCCCGCTTTTCCCTCATGTTCTTTATCCGCCCTCTGTATCCGTGGAACGTCGCATCCTTGTGATTTCCCACAAACTCGTGGCGAGCTGTTAGAGTGGGGTTTGTGCTGCCTCACTGTTACTGAGAGGGATAATAAGATGAGATTGGACCGTGGAGCCGCATTAACTGCTAATCGTGTCCATGTCTCAGTGGATGACAGTACTTCTGACTGGTAGGTCTACTTCCTCTCTTATTAAGAACCAGGGCCATGTTCACCAGCTCAATTACTGCAAGGTCATGAGGGGATTCAGCCAGATTTGCTAGGCCTGCCTTGCTCTGTACTGTACATTGGCAGCTGCTTTATCCACACAGAAATGGACCATCATAAGTGATTGATTTGGAACGCTCTTCATAGGCAGCAACTCTGAATGCCACACAAAAAATGCTCCTTATGTGGAGCATGTGGCAGATGCGAAAATTAATTGAAAATACAATGGAGTTTGCGGCATGTTGCCAAAAAAAAAAAAAGGTAAAATAGAGCATTTGATTGAATTCTTAGTATTAGACACTATTTAGTGTATTTTTATAAAAAATTATACTATAACATAAAATTATTAGTTATTTTGCATCATCTGCCTCAAAAATAAAAATATATTAATAAAAATTATATTAAATTAAAATTAGTTGAATTTTGATGTTATAACCGATATTAAAATTCTATTTTGTGTAAAATATTAAAAAGTAATTAAAAAATAAATAGTAATTTTAAATGCTTTAAATACTTTCATTAATCATAGTCAGTGTTAGTCTCTTTTTTTCTTTTTAGATACTATTCATTTTTTTTTTTACTATTTTTAATTTTCTATTTTCATTTAAATTTTTTGTTGTAGGTTTTTTGTCATTTTCTTTTAGTATTTTTAATGTCTGTGTATTTTTATTTATTTTTTAATAAAATTTTAGTACATCAAGTAAACTAAATTAAAATGAGAAATGTTGGAAAAGTTTTTATATTTTATTTTATTGTAGTCCAGTTAATGTTTATTTTAAGTATCTACTGAATTTTTTGTGGTTTTAATTGTTTAATACTTTTAGTTCATCATGCACAATTAAATATTCTATATTGGCCTATATACATTCGATATTAACCAATATGTTAAAAAAAAACTCCAATATTATGCGATAACTGATATGGTCTTTTGGTAAAACTTCCACCTCCTTCCGAGAAGTCCTTATTTGATTGTCTATTTAATTTAGTTTGGCGTTGATTAAGGTTATTGATTTACACAGCTGGAAAATGAAACTGACAGCTGATTGATGTGCTTTGTCCTTTGACCTTACTTTGAGTCTCATTACCCAATAGCCTGCCATTAAGGATATAGCCTAAATATATTTTTAAAATCTATTTATTGCATTTTCTGTAATGACACAGCCCCCTGTGGCCCAGTAGACTAGATAGGCAGAGCTGAGAGAGAAGACCACATGGAGTTTAAATGAAATTTGTCATTGCATTATTCCCAAAACCAGTTACCTGAGATATCAGAGCCAGAATCACTTCTGAAGCGCAAAAAGCTCAGCCTGCCTTAACTTATTTCACTCCTCCCCTCCTCCATGTTCTGTTTTCCTGTCTTCCTCTTAATCTTTTTCACTTGATCTGGTTCGCTCGCTCCCTCTTCTCTCTCACTTAATGACCAAAAAATGGCATGCACCCAAGGCCCAGGAATAATAGCGCTCTCTAGTCGTTAGATTCTTGGCTGACATTGTTCTGGACACACACACTCTCTCTCACACACACTAAACCCAAGTCTTTTCACGACGCACTGTGAATCACAGGTTCCTGGAGGACGTGCTGTTGGCAGCGCCTCTCAAGGTCCCGTTGAGCCAGCGCTGGCACAGGGGCTGATGGGAGAGAAGGATGGCTCTCCTTGCCTCTGTTCTCTGCAAAGCCTTACTCTGTATGCATGACATAGGATGTTGTGGTGGTGGAATGGATGCTGAAACGCTTTAGGCTTTAAAAGCGGGTCTTTGTTTATTTCATCCATTTCGACAACCTGCAACGAATATCTAGCAGAATGATTCCAGGTGCCCTTGACCTTAAGAAGGAACATATAAAGCATGAAAGCAAGAGCATTGTTGTCCTTTATGAGCCAGTAAGCAGAACACTAGGGTAATGTCTTTCTCTAGTGGGAGTACACACACCCTCCCACCTCTCGCCCTGCTAAAAGCCCCAGGGCTCTGAGTGACTGAAAGCGAGGCAGTCTTATCTGTGGGGGTAAGGTGTGTCCTGCCATGCACAGCCCTATGGGAGAGACAAAGAGGATTGTGTTCAGGGAGAGAAAGCTGGGGATTGTTGGATTTGGTATGGAAATACAAGAGTAGTTGACACATGATGTGGAAATAACACTTTTTATGTCATAAATGTAGCCTAAATGATTGTGGGAAAAGTGTTGATTTTTGATGCCATAAGTGACCTTTTTTTTTTTTTTTTTTTTTTTTTGCAGTTCGTTGTTATATGTGACCCAGGACCACAAAACCAGTCATAAGGGTCATTTTTTTGAAGTTGAGATTTGTACATAATCTGAAAGCTGAATAAATAAGCTTTCCATTGATGTATGGTTTGTTAGGATAGGACAATATTTGGTCGAGATACAACTATTTGCAAATCTGGAATCTGAGAGTGCAAAAAAAAAAAAAAAAATACTGAGAAAATCGCCTTTAAAGTTGTCCAAATGAAGTTCTTAGCAATGCATATTACTAATCAAAAATTAAGTTTACAGCAGGAAATTTACAAAATACCTTCATGGAACATGATCTTTACTTAATATCCTAATGATTTTTGGCATAAAAGAAAAATCGATAATTTTGACCCATACAATGTATTGAATTCTATTTTATTTTTAAGAGTAAAGGTAGGGCTACATGATTTTGGTAAAGAAAAAAAGAAAAAGGGAATTGTGCTTTTTCTTGTGTGTGTGTGTTTAAGGGCTTCACAATTTGGCCAAAAAAAAAAAAAAGATTGTATACCAGTATGACTGAAAAAAAAAATTATAATAATTTTATTGAATTATTATATGATGATTATTATTATTACTTCTAAATAAGACAAAATAAAACATTGTTTTTTACTAAATAAAACAAAATAAGAAATTACTGTAAAAAGTAAAAATTTTAAGAAAATAATATTTTCATTGTACATTACAACTGCAAAATTACAATACTAATATTCATGGCTATCTTAATTTATTCTTGTTCAAATTTTATCCTGCTTTTATTTTGGCAAGATGCCAAATGCACATTATAAGCAACCCAAACTAGAGCACTTGCAGTAATGAATTTGTATTGACCACCATATGTGACCGGAGCTGCTCTGAGACACTGAAAACACTGGATCATGAGCTGCTCGCGTATAAATGAACATGGTGACATGCTTTGATTTGATAATCGCAGTAAACCATATTGCAATTTTCACCCCTATTTGTATGAGATTATTTCACCCATTGTATCATTCAACAAACAAGAACAATTACATTTAGTACAAATGAAGCAGAACAAGTTCAGTGCAAAAGTTTAACACTTATGGTAAAGCATTTGTTCTCAAACAAATTTAAGTGCATAGAAATAGTGATACATTCTAGGGTATAGTCACTTTTTTTTTTCTTTCTTTGCACTGTAGATATAGCTGGTTTGGTGTGGTGTCATATTAGCCTTGCCCAGAACAGGGCCAGCTATTCAACTGTTTGACTGTTATTCAGCTGCCTTCACAACACATAAGGGCACAAAGGCCTGTGTTTTCTGTGGCTATGGGAAGTGGAGTTCCGGACCAGGCAACTGTGTGACAGGCCCTGGTTACAGAGTAGGAAGAGAAGGGGACATTATAAAAGCAGTGACCCCCTAACCACTTGAGTCCAGTGGGAAGAACACGTTAGCTTTCTACTGATTAATACCAGGTGAAAAACAGCACCGTAAAATCATGAACACAATTCTAAGCAATTGATTCTGTATTGCTTTTAGTATTGCATTTGTTCTCAGTTATGATTCCTTCAAGTATCAATTTTATGTTTCAGATGTTTCTCTTTAGAAAAAATTACATAGAAACAAATGACAGAATTGCTGACAAAGTAATAGTCTAGCTATGAAACATGTATCATAACTCACATCAGTATGTATTTGATGAGAATGTGACATTTGTAGACTTTGGTATCTTCACAAATTGGAGAACAATTTGTCATATTGTTCATACTTTTTTAAACAATTCAGATTAAACTGTGAAGCAAGAAATTTCTCACTATTTGATCTCATTACTGTCTAGGAGAAAAAACTGAGAGATTAAATTAAGATCTGGTTTTCTATATGGGAGGATCTGGCTGGTATAGGACCAGGGTTATTATATTTAACTAAAGCTAAAACCATTAAAAATATTTTCGTTACTTGAATTAAATTAAATATTAACTGGAATAAAATGTTAACTTTATTTTATTTCAGCTAGTTTCCAAGGCACAATTTCTTATTTTCATTTAGTTTATCTTGATGTACAAAATAGCTAAAACTAAATCAAAAATGGATAAAAACTATATAGAAATATTTATTAAAAAAAAAAACAAAAAAAAACCCAGCAAATTTACTAAATCTACAATTAAAATGGAAATATAAAACTAAAAACTAATTCAAAATATTAATAAAAACTGAAATAGTATCTCAGTGGTACTATAATAACACTTTGAAGGACAGCCTATTTACTGTTGCCACAGGGTGGGCTTAATAATGGAGCAGTTTAATTACATAATTTGTGCTGATTACCTGAATAATGATGATAAGCAGTAGGTGTAACCATTTAATGCAAATCAGTGCATCATGTCCAGCTTTCATCCCCTTTAATGGACCCTCTGGCCTTTTGTAATCGCCCACTGCATCCAATGCGAGAGCCAGATGGGATTGGCGCTGTGCCTCCATGCATGGCTATGCCCTGAGGAAAGCCCCCCAGCAGTGAGGGAAGAGGAGCCACTCTCTGCTTCTAAAGCCTAATAAATTGGCCAGCCCAGCTGGTGCCGTCACCCCTCAATCTGTGGTCACATCCGCCTCAAGTGTTCTCACACAGTCTGGACCAGTATTAGATGTCGCATGTAACAGGTGTGACGCTCTTTCGGTCTGTGACAATATCTTCTTTCTCCTTCCTTCTCATGGCAGTGACAGACTGATCTTTTTTGAATTGCTGTGGCATTAAAGGGGTCATGTAATTTTTTTTGATGCCACTTTTATGGCTTTTTGTGCCTTAACTTGACCTTTTCCTATATCTCTTACCCTTGAAGGATACGTTTGCTGATTTTTATCCAGCTTTGTATTGTTACAGATTCTGTAATATATGTAAATCTACAATGTGTACCTGCACACAGATATCCCAGTTTATTTTTCCACAAAAGTCCACCGGATGATGCAAAACGTGTTGTTTTGTGTCTTTTTTCACAGACAGCTCCAGGACTTTTGTTAAAACTACAGATCAAACTTCTTGTCTTGTTTTACCTAGATCCTTTAAGATGTCTATGTAAACGCTAGAATTTTATTATACAGTGTTATCTCCTTTTAAAGGATCTTCTGACTTCTGGAAGTTGCATTCGTATCAGTTTTCATACACTGAACTCTTTCAAATAGGAATGCTAATTTTCAGGAATTTTCTTAATCAATAAATTGAACATTTCTTACATTAATATGGCAAAATGTGGGAGACTACAAATGTCATGTGCAATTAGATTGCTTTTTACTTTTTCAAATAAATATACATAAATATATTTTCAGTGCACTGAATTTGAATACATTTTAACTATGAATTTAATTTGCAATGCATTTTGCTATTACTGTTAGTAACATGCATACAAAATACAGGTATGACTCTATGTTAAGATTTCTAATGAGATCATTATTTAATTCCTTCTGTCTGTGTCTTTCTCTTAGTCATGGCTGCGGCAGTACGGCTACCTCCCGCAGGCCAGCAAGCAGATGTCCACCATGCGCTCAGCTCAAATCCTGTCGAACGCCATCAGCGACATGCAGCGCTTTTATGGGCTGGAGATCACTGGAGTGTTGGACCCCGTCACCATCGAGTAGGACACTCATTCCGTCACATGATATAATGTGTCAACTACACTGTTAGACCTACTACCAGTGTAGCTTCAGCTCATCTTAATCAAACCATTTATTTTCATGGAGCACTTACATCCTGTTAAACCTGTAACTGAACAGAAATATGAGGGTCACCATAGGGAGAAGAAGAACATTAAAGGAATATTGCAGGTTATTTAATGTCTATAGGTGGGTGATCCTGTGGTCATGCATTATCATAACATGACCTTTTTTTAAGCTGGTCATGACATGAGTTTGATTTTAAATTTCCATAAACAAGGGTTTACAAGCAATTCTATTGCAACAATCTATGATAACACACAGTACAAACACACAACACATAATATTAAAGTGTTTTTCTTATTATACTTTCAAAACAGTGTCATAGTTGCCTATTTAAAGGAATACTTCACCCAAAAATTTACATTTACTGAAAATGTACTCACCCTCCATCCAAGGTGTAGATGAGTTTGTTTCTTAATTAGAACAGGTTTGAAGAAATGTAGCATTATATCACTTGCTCACCAATGGCTCCTCTGCAGTGAATGGGTGCCGTCAGATTGAGAGTTCAAACAGCTGATAAAAACATCACAATAATCCACAAGTAATTCACACCACTCCAATTAATCAAATAATGCCTTGTTTATTACAAACATACAGTGTTTCGCTTCACAAGTCTATCAAGACATGTTTAACTCCCAGCAACAAGTCCTCTATCCATAATATTGCTTTCTGTGGTGAAAAAAATTCTGATTAAGGAGAGAAAAATGCACAGTTTACAAGCAAAAACAGTCCAAAACAGCTCTAAATAAATTTGTTAGTGGATTTTGATGTGAGAGGACAACAGGGGATGGACGTTTTCACTGGAGCAAACGTCATAATGGATTATGGACTCCCCAAGTGAAGCTTTAAAGTTAAAATGCCTTAATGATGGATTTCTTTCTTACAAAAACACAGCTTTTCACTTCACAAGATATTAACTGATGGACTAGAGTGGTGTGGATTACTTGTGGATTATTGTGATGTTTTTATCAGCTGTTTGGACTCTCATTCTGACGGCACCCATTCACTGCAGAGGAGCCATTGGTGAGCAACTGATGTAATGCTACATTTCTCTAAATCTGTTCAGATGAAGAAATAAACTCATCTACATCTTGGATGGCCTGAGAGTGAGTGAATTTATACATACATATTGTCTATGATAATAGACAACATACCTCAGATGTTTGCCATAGTAATTAATATCAAAGTTCACCACACGGAACAGTGATGGATATACAGGGGCCTTCATTTGTTCAGCTTTCTTAACATGCCATTATTTTGTGCATGCCTATTAAAGTTCCCACTAAGCCTTCATCTGTTCCTTTCTTTTTAGGGCCATGAAGAGACCCCGCTGTGGCGTCCCAGACAAGTTTGGTGGTCAGATCAAGACCAATGTACGACGGAAACGTTATGCACTCACTGGCCACAAGTGGGACAAGAACCACATAACTTTCAGGTAAGTTTGGATCTGACTCTTCAGTCCATATTATTCCAGTGATTTTGATTTTAATTGTAACACTATTCTTCTTGTGTATACCATGGCTGCAGTATTCAGAACTACACACCTAAGATTGGGGAGTACAACTCATATGAGGGCATCCGACGGGCCTTCAAAGTGTGGGAGAAAGTGACGCCGCTTACATTTGATGAGATCCCTTTCCATGAGGTCAAATACGGCCGTCGGAAGGAACCTGATATTATGATCTTCTTCGCGTCTGGATTTCATGGTGACAGTTCCCCGTTTGACGGAGAGGGTGGTTTTCTGGCACATGCTTATTTCCCTGGTCCAGGGATGGGTGGGGATACTCACTTTGACTCAGACGAGCCTTGGACCATTGGTTCAGAAAACCTACAAGGTGAGTTAAAAGGACTTGAGTGTTTTATATTGTGTAATATCTAATATGCATATATATAAAACTATGTTAACTATGTTACACTGACACTAAAATGTTTTTGAAAGAAGTCCTTTTCTTTTCCTTCACTTCACTTCACTTCACTTTATTTTATTTTATTCAAGTGATGGCAAAACTTTATTTTCATCAGCCATTACTCCAGTCTTCAGTGTCACATGATCCTTCAGAAATCATTCTAATATGCTGATTTAGTTCTCAAACATTTCTTATTATTAGTACTGCTTAATATTTTTTAGAAAACTGAGAATGACTGGCAACATCTGTATCTCTGTTTCGCAGATGCTCATGAAACAACCATATTCACTTACTGTAGTGTCTAATGATTAAACCTGTCAACCCAATTTATTCTGCCAAATCAACGGCAAACAAAAAGAAAAAGATCACATTTGCAAGCCTACTTTTTGTGTTCCTTCTGAATGCTTAATAGCTGATTTGTATTTGCTGTTGTGAGGTTTTCATGGTCCTGTGGAGGTGGGTGACATCATTTGAGACAGATGAGTGACTATGTGAGCCAGTGAGCAGCATGTTGATGTATTTTGAGGGTCAGACATTCCTAGAGACTCTTTTGCACTTTGCAGTAGAAAACTAGTAGAAAAAGTTTGCAGGAGAAAAGGTAGAGTGGGGTCCAAAGTCTGAAAACACATAGACATGATGGTTTAGGATTCTGAAAAAAATGGAAAGGAAACTTTGTGATATTGACCATTTGAACCTATGCACAGTGTACCTATGGGTCCGACTAGTACTGATTGTGTGGAATACATTAAAAAAAACCCTGAGCTGACAGATACTAAACAACAGCCTGAAAGTCAGCTTGGTGTGTCACGGCCTTAAGATGGGAAATTGCTGTAATACGGCTTCTGATTTTTTTAAAGTAACTTGGAAAGGCCTCTTTGTCTATAAAAGGGTTAAAGGTTAATCATGGGATGTCTAGTTTTTCAAACGCTTTAAGGAATCATTACGCCATGACACTTTTGACTGATTACCGACACACTGACTGCAACTTTCACTGAGGAAACACATAATGCAACTTCAAAAGGAATCTCTAGGATTTTCCAGAGCCAGTTTCCATAGGTTTGTAACGTCTGGCTACAGGATCATCATTGTTGGCAACAGCTGAAGTCTTGGTCACAGTGACACAGCTGTGAGGAGAGATGTCTCCTATTGCCCTGAAGTTGCATCTTTTAACAGTCGTAGCTCTCACACAAGAGCAGCTTTGAATGGTGAGTGCATTTGTCTGTGAAAGCCGTCATTGATTGAACTGTCTGAAAGCATTAGGAGAGCAAGTTCAGTACTTCTCTTATCTGCACAGTTATTAGCCCTAATGATGTTGCCTCTCTGAAAAAAAAACTCTGAACAAGCAACATCACTGTCTGATGACTTCATACGGCCTGCATGGATGGTTTGGATTGTCCACACTAGATAATAATGGATACCGTCAATATTAAAAGGAAGCAGTCAACCATTTTCCCCCCCTGAAATCAGGATTTAAGAATGCACGGGATTAAGATCACAGACAACCTCCGCAATTATTACAAATGACTGGAGGTCACCAGGTAATACTAATCCCGTGCGAATAGGGCTTTAGTCAGCTAAATACAGCTGCACTTCCTTATCTTCTGCAAGACCAGTAGCGATTTTGTTTAATGTGTGCACTTAACTGCAGCAGATGTAATGTTCTAGTTGATATGCAGTATATCATGTGTCCTTAAGCCAGAGTGCCCATAAAATGCAGCTGTGATCTCCTAGAGTGAATGAAGATTAATAAGCTGTTGTATCAGACATTCTTTACTAGTGACCTCAGTAAATCAGCTCATTGCTGACCATCAGCTCTCTCTTATACCACAGCCTGTGATATTTAATATGTGTCTTCCCATAGGTAATGATCTGTTCCTGGTAGCCGTACATGAGCTGGGCCATGCCCTTGGACTGGAACACTCCAACAATCCTTTGGCTATTATGGCTCCTTTCTACCAGTGGATGGACACTGAAAACTTTGAGCTGCCTGAGGATGATCTCCGTGGCGTACAGCAGATTTACGGTAACCTGATGCTTGAGATGTCTTAAACATGGCATTGCTGATCATATCCCTGATCTGTGGAAGCAGATTTCCACCTCGGAATGAAAAAATAAAATAATTGAGACTTTTTCTCTCACAATTCTGACTTTTTCTTGCAATTCTAAATTTATATCTCGAATTTAGAATATTTCGTGAAAATCTGCAAGATATAAACTTGAAATTCTAAGAATAAAAGTCAGAAATGTGAGATATTAAAAAAGTAAATTGTGATATGTCCAAGTATTTTTTGTATTCCTTGGTGGAAGCAAGTTGTATTTCTTAGAACTGCGAGTTTATATCTTACAATTCAATACTTATTTTTTTTTTTTTGCAATTCTGATTCATATAAACTTGCAAAAAAATAAAATAAAATATAAAAGCTAAATGCAACCTTGCAAAATGCAAAAAGTCTGAATTGTGAGAAATAAAAATTGTAAGGGGGGAAAAACGTAAATTGAAAGAGAAGTCAAATACTGTTTTTATATATTTTTTTTGGTCAGAATTGTGAAAATAAGCCTTCATACTGATCAATTGTGCAGTTTAAAACAGAACAATTGTTTAGTTGAAGTTATGGAATAACGTTTAGTGCATTGAGACAATCGGCAACATTTGTTCAGGCCTGGTGCATTTAATTTCCGGATTCTGTTATGTGTTGTTCTCCGTATCATCTGCCTATGAGTAAGAAGTGCAGAAAATGTTTATAGGCACTTTATAGATTTACAGCTTTAGATTACGTTTTGTTAGCTGTTAGTTTCCTGGTTCAGTCTGAACCAGAGTTACTGTAAACATGTGGTGTTGTGAAATTTTGTTTTGTTTGTTTAGAGTAAGTAGTTTAAGTGGTATTCAAGCTTATGGTGTAAGGTTGTAATATTTGTGACCCTGGACCACAAAACCAGTCATAAGTGTCAATTTTTCAAAATTGAGATTTATACATCATCTGATGTATAAATTATACATCAAAGCTGAATAAATAAGCTTTCCACTGATGTATGGTTTGTTAGGATAGGACAATATTTAATATTTACATAGTTTTGCATGAGGGAGTTTCAGCTGTGGGGAGAACTGCAGGCATCATTCCCACTTTAGAAGCAAGTTATTTTGGTTATGTCATGGCAAATTCATTAATAATTTCACTTATTTTTGGAGTTTGTGAAGGCCAGCATCACTATTATTGCTCATACATTAAAAATAGAAGAAAATATTTTTAATTTTGCATACAGAAAATGAAGCCTAGTTTTAGGACCATTAGCATTTAGAGTTTTGTGACATTTGTTTTCATGACAAATAAGCACATTTTTCCCCAAATTCTCATTATTGTAATGGTTACTTTTTTTTTTTTCCCCCCCATTAATTCTCAGTGGTGTCTTTCTATATTATCATTACGCATTGCATTAATTAATGACTGTAATACTATAAAAAAATTTAAAATTGAAATCTATATAAGACCGTACAACAAATACTACGGTGTCATTTAAAAATTGTAGAAATAATGGTAGAAATATTAGTAGAAATACCAATTTACTTATACCAATACCAATACAGAAATACCAGTTTAAATCTACATAAAGACAGCACAACAAATACTACCATCTCATTTAAAAATGGTAGAAATAATGGTAGAAATATTGGTAGAAATACCAGTTTACCAATACCAATATCAATACCCATACAGAAATACCAATTTAAATCTACATAAAGAAAGTACAACAAATACTACAGTGTCATTTAAAAATGGTAAAAATATTATAATTAAAATAAATATTTTATTTATTTATTTACTTACTTATGGCAATTGTAAGAGGAAATAATGTCAAATTATTAATGATCAGCAAATAGGCTTCATTTATTTTAATCAAAATATATTTTCTTATTTTGTGGGATGAAATGTGACCTGGAAATGTTCTTGATGTTTTGTAAAATTTGCATAAAATCTAGTTCTCCATATTATACTTATCATAGACTGAACGAAGAGGCTGCCACAATGCTGTTCTATTATTTTTACAAAATTTGAAAGTAATTTGTATTTGTTGGTTTTTTGCAGGACCCCCTAGCAGTTCTCCGACTCAGGCCCTCCCCACTGTGACCCCCCGGCGACCAGCCCATCCAGACCCCAGGGCACCTCCTAAGAACCCTCCCGGAGCGCCCCCTCGCCGGCCGGACAGGCCTCGCACTACCGATCGCCCAGATCACTACGGCCCAAACATCTGTGAGGGCAATTTTGACACAGTCACCATGCTCAGGGGGGAAATGTTTGTTTTTAAGGTGAGCTAAAGACCCTGCATATCCACAAGCTTTTTTATGCCTTATGGTAATGAGAATTACATTTAAAAATGTTCTTTATAGTAATAAAATCGCTAAGAAGTCTAAAATTGCATTTTCTTTATGCAAAATAGAATTTTACTTTTTCCCCATTGGATTTAGGATGCAATATGTCCCAGGCATGTTTTTGACAGGCTTCATGAGATTCACTCAGCCGCTGTAGTGCTCTCTGAATCAGATCAAGTCAAGCGCTGAACAATAACACTGCACGTTTCCAGGTGAAAGCCCTGGCATGCAGGTGGAGGCCTGCTGAGGTCAGCTTGCTCTCAATCAGGCTTTGTTAGGCAATGGGCCTTAAAAACCCCAGTGCTGGTCTTTGTTACGGGGCAGAGCTCCATAAAGAGGAAAGGAGTCATGTATTTGAAGTCTGGAGTTGATCAGGAGATATATCAGACTTTATCTGCTTTGTGCCATTTGCAGTTTTGTGGTCACGTCACGTCATCTGATTTGTTCCTGCATGAAAGAAGTGCTCTCTGTGGCAGAGTGTCTTTAATTCCTCTCTCTCTTTATCTGGAAAAACACTGACCACATCATATGATCTTTCACTTTCTTTCCATTAGATGAAAAGGCTTTAATCATGCTGTTGGAGAAATTAGAAGGAATATACAGTATCTGAAAGAACGAAAAGATGTTTGTACTGTTTGACAAAACATACTACGGTTATTTTAAAATCTTCGTGATGTCATTTAGCAAATATATCAGTGCCAGATTTAACTTTACTGCAGATAGATATCTAGGGACCAAATAGCATGAATACTTGGGGGTGGGTTGACAAGCACAGTTTGTTGGCAAATATTCATGCGTTTTTGTTACAGGTGTTACTGTTTAACCGGCCACAGTAGTTAAGTTATCCATTGGACAACAATCTGATGCCCTTGAGTGAAGGACCACCCAACAGTAATCTGCATTTCTCATGCTTAAAAAGGCAGGTTTCTGAAATAAGGCCATTCCCCATGTAACACAGTCCTACAAGTTTCCTAATGCAAGGTTGTGTTCCTCCATGCAACAACAAGGGGGATGTGTGTGTGCACGTGTGTCTGTTTGTGATGAGGTGTTGGGGTTGAGGAGTGTGTAGGGAGAAGGCAGGATAAATTTAGAGCATGTTGGCCGCATACCCGGCTCTGGTTTTAATTTGGGCTTGGTTTGGAACAAACTGAAGGTCCTGGTGGAAAGCCAGAAGTGTAAAGGATACAATGAGCATATGTATGTACATGTACCTGATGGGTTTGTCTTTACCTGTATACACAAATTGTTTGTGTTTGCAAGCATTACTACAACTGCAGCTCATGTTATGGGTCAGGCGTCCTAAATATTCAACTTAAGTGCATAACTTGTCTGTTGAAGACAAAAGATATTTTGAAGAATGCTGGTAACCAAGCAGTTGATGCTAACCAGTGACTTTCATGGAGAATTGCAGGGCAGGCTGTAGGCCTAGAAGACTGAGAAGACTTCTTGGTCTGGAGGAGAACCAGCAATCCTCCTATTCTTAGCAGTGTGCATGTCAGCTGAGGGTTTTGGGACTGCTAATAAACCTGACCACCATTAGGAGAGAAATATACAACCATTATCATGTGGTCTCTGATTCATCTCTTATTGCCTCCTCAGGGCCGCTGGTTCTGGAGAGTGAGGAGAAACAGAGTGCTGGATAACTACCCAATGCCTATTGGACACTTCTGGAGGGGTCTGCCGGGAGACATTGACGCTGCATATGAAAGGCATGATGGCCGATTTGTGTTTTTCAAAGGTATTTTCCCTTTCCAACTGCACTTGAAAATTGATATAGCTCTGTGCTGTTAAAAGTTAATATAGACCATAAAAGTGCTATATTCATGAGAGAAATTATTACCCAGGCTGGCAGAATTACATCACATTGAAGTGCTTTTTACATTAGAACAAACCATTGATTTAGACGTTTGTCATTTAGTACAGGAAGTGCCCTTGATTTCCCTCAGCTACTTATGTGTTAGTCTGATGGATTTTACAGGTAGAGTTTTAGAGACATGACTTTTTGGTTTATATATGAGTTTGAGGTAAATGGACAAAATGTAATTTTGGAGCTGTATAATTCTGAAGGTTGGCCATAAATGTTGCAAAGGAAGCAAAAATGCTTTAACTCGTATTTGCTTTGCTTCAATCAGGACTCAACAGTACAAATTTTTGCTGTTTTTTTTAATTATTATTTCTAGCTGTTGAAAATTATTTTTTTAAATTAACATTTAGCATTTTGCATGATGTAAAAATTATATATATAATTTTTTATATATATATATATATATATATATATATATATATATATATATATATATTTATTTTATTTTTATTATTTTTTTTTTAGTGGGGCCAGCGGGAAAAAGTTAGCAGTTCCCTGGCCCACCACCAAAAATAATAATAGACTTTATTTTTAGCATTTATTAATTCATTTATTTATTTTTGGTCACCCCCCCCCCCTCCCCTTTTCATTAAAAGTTTTCTTATAGCCCCATTATACCTATAAATACATAAATATACTTTGCTGTCTGCTCAGTTTGTCATATGATACAAGCATTACTGATTGGTTTATAATTTTTAATTCATTCTTATTGGGGTTTCTGGAACTATTAAAAGTACAGTTTCAGAGACATAGCTTTTTGGTTTATATGTGGGTTTAAGGTGAATGGACAATTTATTTTTGGAGCTGTATAATTCTGGAGATTGGCCATAAATTTTGCTAAGGAAGCAAAACTCAGTGAATGCTTTAACTCCTATTTGCTTCACTTCAGTCAGGACTAAATAAGATTTTTTTTTTATTATTTTCTTCTACTGAAAATTATTTATTTTAGCATTTAAATTTGTGGGGTTTCATGAAAAGTTTTCTTAATGAAAACTCTCCTACTACCAAAATTTAATTTATTTTTAGAATTTTTAATTTTTGTACAGTATGTGTCAGATTTGTTTCATTTTAGTTTTCTTAATGTAAGCCAAATGTTACTTTATTTTTTATGATTTTTTTTAAAACACAATAATGTAACTCCATTACACCTATGAATTTATAAACATGCTTTGTTTTTTGCCTAATCCATTCTTACTGGGGCTTCCAGAACTTTTACAGGTCATATTTACGATTTCAACAACATCCATGCTAATATCCAGCTAGATAACTGTACCTTGGTGTCATGTTTAAATCAGCCCAATTTATAAAAGGAAACCAAATAAATTTCCAAATCATAAAACTACATGAACAGTGTCAATGAATGGCTCTGGTGCAAAAATCAACTGGCCCAAAACTCGGTCAGTGGGCCACTCTCATTATCAAGCCTTGCCAGCAGATTGAGATCAAAAACTGCTCAAACCACAGTGAGGTTTCCCACATTAGTTATACATATCAACACCCTGCACCCCTGAAACAGACATCTAATAACTTCCTGGTGAAGATTTCTGTGAAGATGAATGTATATTTGTTGGACTTGAGGAAAGCTGGCTCCCATAAGGACACTGTGTATAGCAAGTGATGTCATTGGCAAGACCCTTTAAAATTTGGATTTCTGCCATAGAAGAAAACCAGGAGACCAAAAATCTTGGGAGAGCAACATCTGTTCTTAGTGAGGCGAGGCCATTGCGTCAGCTAGCGGTTCTACCAGATGCTGACAGCAACGGTTGGACTTGGACATGGGCCCACTGAATCAAACGGGTCCATGAGGATGGTGCCTCACTGTCTGCCATACTGTAAAATAATAAAAGCTCAAGCTTATCCCAGTGTTTCTGTAACGGCTCCATGCGATGCTTTGTCGTCACTTTAACCGCTAAAATGTGGGATTTGAACCAAATCCGCATTGTTGGTGCATCTCTTGCAGTGCAGTTATTTGTGTTATAACAGAGAGTAAACACAAACCTGTGGTTGAGTTTTGGAGTTTATATTACTGTGCCAAAGGTTGGAAAGTCCCTGTACATGCACCATGAAATCCTGTTACCAGTTGAGTGTTGCTGCCTCCTCCTTCTTGACTCTTTCTTGATGTCCATTTTTGAACTTTTGAAGGTTTTTTTTAAAACTGCTTTCTAGTCATTAGCCGATAAGGATTTTTTCAAAGGATGGCTGATATATAAACCTGTAACAAAAGGATTCAGACTTCAAAGGCCATGCCTTTAAAGTCAGAGATGGTCAAACCAAGCGTTGCTAAAGGAATAGTTCACCCCAAAAAGGAAATTGTCGTCCAAACCTGTGTGAGTTTCCTCCTCCTGCTCTACTCAAAAGAGGTTGTTTTGAAGAATGATGGTAGCCACTAATTTCCATAGCATTTTTTTTCTATGCTATGGAAGTCGGTTACTACTATTAACTATTTGGCTACCAACATTCTTCAAAATAACTTTTTTTGTGCTCAAAGAAACTCATACAGGTTTGGAACAACTTGAAGATGATTAAATGATAGGGGTGTAACGGTACACTAACATGACGGTTCGATACATACCTCGGTTTTGATGTCACGGTTCGGTATGATTTCTGTACAGTAGAGGGAAAAACTAAACTTTATTTATTTATTTATTTTTTTTAATTAAACAGTGGTTTACTGAACAAGTTGCTCTTTCTATAAATACATTAAGTTATAATTAAAAATATCTTAGCTTATGCTTAATATACCTCAGCTTATGCTTTAAACTACAGGGAGCCCTTTTACATTACTAGGTTACAAATAAAAATAGTGCCCAAACTTAAATTGAATGACTATTTATTTTTAAATATAATAATAATAATAATAATAATAATAATAATAATAATAATAATAATCAGCACTCAACAATGCAAACAAGTAAATTGCGCATAATGCAGTTTTTAAATGAACTTATAATATTTCAATGTTATGATGTGGCTGTCATAAGTTGTTTCCTAACAGATTAATTTAAACATTCATTAAATAATTAAGACATCACTAACAGGTAAAGTCAATTATAGTATATAGTATATAGTCTAATATTTTGAGAAATCCTCTTCTCTAGACTTAATTTCTCTAGCGAACTAACAAGCTGTGGACGCTGATGATATGCCTGAGGTAGCTAAATGAAATGCTACATGACATTTTGTTTAGAAGCTGCAGTTGAAACCCTGATTGAGCAATTACATGAAGCATGAGATGTTCATTCATGTGTATTTCGTGTTAAAACTAGTAATAAAGAGGAAGGAATGATCGCGTTCACTCGTGCTCCACTCTGCTGTTAGAACGGACCCCATTTACACTGCACAAGTCTGCGGAGTGTTACGGCTTCGACGCGGCCACCGGAGCTGATCGCAGCCACTCTAATAAATGCTTGTGTTTATACCAGCCGCAACTCAGAAGCGGCTCTCCGAGGCGTTATACAGCGATCTGTCATGCCACATCAAAGACTGTCAAAACATTTATTGTTTGCATTTCCTGGAAATAATGCTGTATTTGTTCGGTACACACGCGTATCAAACCGAAGGACCCGTACCGAAAATTTTCATGTACCGTTACAGCCCTAGTAAATGGTGACAGAATTTTCTTTTTTTGGGTGAACTATCCCTTTAAATGGATAATGCACCATGTCACAAAGCTCAAATCATTTCAAACTGGTTTCTTGAACATGAAAATGAGTTCACTATACTCAGATGGCCTCCACAGTCACCAGATCTCAATCCAGTACAGCACTTTTGGGATTTAGTAGAATGGGAGATTCACAACATGGATGTGCAGCTGACAAATCTGTAGCAACTGCACAATGATACCGTCAATATAGACCAAAATAACTGAATGTTTGTAGCACCTTGCTGAATCTATGCCACAAAGAATTAAGGCAGTTCTGAAGGCAAAAGGAGGTCCAACCAATAAGTGGCCAGTGACTGTATGCTCACTTTGGTCCATTTTTGTACGTATAGTAAAATAATCTATAAAAGCACATCTTGATAAGACATAAGTCAGTGTTTGAACTTCTTTAAAGTGTTTTTTTTTTCTTAAAACATTTGTTTTGTTAGATATTTGAAACTTAATACTTGCATTTAAAAGTGTGATCCAGCATTTTCTCTCAAAAAAATCCTGTCTTCACCAGTGTGCAATGAATCTTGGGACAGTCTGGGCCGCAAAGGATCCGTTCTTTGTATTCTTCATGGCCTAGGAAACAAAGGCCGCATTTGAAGGAGCATTTGAATTGGGACAGCTTTTTGTTGTGCCACTGTGACGCATTCGGTCTTGGAATGCAGTCTCTGAATTGGGACACAGCTAAACATAGAATTGCTGAAATATTATAGAAAAAACTTTCAAAAACATTTACACAATATTTATTCAAAATTCACAAAAAAGTGTCAGATTATCACTACTTCCTCCTTTTTCTCTTGTGTCTATCCACCTGTAGGAAGTCAGTATTGGTTGTTCAGAGAAGCCAACCTGGAGCCTGGCTACCCTCAAGAACTGATGGACTATGGCAGAGACATCCCATATGAAAAGATAGAGACGGCCATCTGGTGGGAACCTTCTGGCTTCACTTACTTCTTCAAAGGAGACTGGTGAGGGGATAGTCTTAGTTTTTGTCCCACAAATAGTTCTACCTCTAATGTTTATTGTCTAATCGTTTCCTTGAGTTGTTTTGGATGCCTTACTGACCCTGTTTACACCTGCTCTTAACATCAGCCTCGGGTGACCTGATCACAAGCGATCAGCTGAGACAGATTGATGTTTACTCATAGTATTAACAAGTCTTGCATGCTTCTTCAGTGACCACCCCAGATCGGATTTCATCAAGAAGAGGGGATCAGATTTTTCTGACTATGTGAATCCATTTTTGATTAAATGGATCAATTTATTTATTTAAAATACATTATATTTATAAATGCAATGGCAATACACCCCTTCTATGATATTATTATTTTTTCATTTCTAAATGGAAAGTTAATTTAAAATGAATTGAAAATTAATTTAAACCTTTTTGGGGACGCATAAAGTCAAAAATGTGAGGATGATACAATATATGAACTGTCAATAGATCATAATTCATATCAAAATGAAAAAAAAAACTAAGAAAAAGAATTTATAAAATTAAAGAAAACCTTAAAGAAATGTTTTAATATAAATTCCCAGAAAAAAAATACAGTATTTTAACAAAACTACCTCAATGCTTATTAATACAGTGTGTGCAGAATTATTAGGCAAGTTGATATTCTGGTCATATTTTTTTTTCCTAGAACATTTTACCAATTCCAAACCACATCAATCTTAATAACTACTATTGATTTTGTATTTAATCATTTATAAGTGATATATATAATTGTCCGTGAAGGCTGAAAGTCAAAAACTCCTTATTTCAGGTGTGCAGAATTATTAGGCAGGTTTTGTTTTACAGATAAAATGAGCCAAAAAAGAGATTGAGCTCAAGAATAAAAGCAAAAAAATTATTAAATGCCCATGAGAAGGATGCAATACTAATGCAATAATAAAATTAGCAAAGTTAAGGCATGACCATTAAATTTCTTAAATGCTCATTACAGCACGTCAGAAAAAACAGGTGGAGAAGAAAGAAACATTAAGAACTCAATGTGAAGCATTCTGAGGAACCATGGTAAACCATTTGGGGTCTCCAGTTTTTTCATCATTTTCTATTAGAGACTGTAACCTTCCCGGAGTTTCAGAGTGTAATGTCAGGTTTCAGAGACTTTGTTTGGGCAAAATTTTAAAATGGCCCCTCACAAGAATAACAACAGAGTGACATACACTAATTCATCTTTTTCATAGGCTTTTTGAGTGATTTTTGAGGGCCAGGCATCACATCCTTTCTGTGCCATTGTCAGAAGAATTTATCTTCCAAAATCTGCCAGTAAGTTTTAGGAGCTTCTATTAGTCAATCTCTGCAAGACAGACTTTTCAGGATAGGAGATGGACTAAAAATGAGCTCCTAAAACTTACTGCTAGATTCTGGAAGATAAATTCTTCAAACAGTGGTACAAGAGGATGTGCTGCTGGTTCTCCAAGAGTCACTCACAACTTACCTGTCTATAAAGCCTATGAAAAATCAGTCTTAATGGATTTCACAACACTTCAGCATGCTGTTCTTATAAAGTGAGGGTCATTTTTTAGGATATTTTACCCAAGCAAAGTCCCTGAGAACACATTGCACTTCTGGAGACTGCAGGAAGGTTGCAGTTCTGGAAAATGATAGCGCTGGAAACTAAATGGTTCCTGATGGTTTCTCAACTAATTCCTCAATTTAATTCTTCATTCTTTTGCAGTTAACATGTGTCTTTTCTTCTCCACCTGTTTTTTCTGACTCTGCTGACCCAATCAGCATTTCGCTGCCCAATGGTCATGCCTTAGCTTTGCAAATTCTATTATTGCATTAGTATTTCATCCTCCTCATGGGCATTTAACAATTTTTGACTTTCAGTCTGAGTTAAATCTCTTTTTTGGCTCATTTTATCTGTAAAAGAAAACCTGCCTAATAATTCGGCACACCTGAATATGAGAAGTTTTTGACTTCCAGCTTTCATGGACAATTATATATCACTTATAAATGATTAAATACAAAGTCAATAGTAGTTATTAAGACTGATGTGGTTTGGAATTGGTAAAATGTTCTTGGAAAAAAATATGACCAGAATATCAACTTGCCTAATAATTCTGCACACACTGTATTTGAAAAATCAAATCATGTGGTGCTACTAACATGCAGAAAAACAGGAAATTATGTTCAGATCAGATAATTACACCTCTTTATGACAAAGCAAGGTTGTTTTATATTGTAAGAAGACATGAGGTGTGATTTACCCAAAAATGTTTAATTGAAAAATACATTTAAAAAGAAATAATAATAATAGGCAAGGCAAGTTTATTTATATAGCACATTTGGTAATTCAAAGTGCTTTACATAAAATGGATTAAATTAATAATCATAAAAAAATAATCACAACAATAAAAGCAAGGAATTCAAATTTTTAAATGATTTAAAAATTGATTTAAAATGAATTGAAACAGTTAAGAATAGAAAATGATACATAAAATACAGCGCAGTCAGTTTGGATAATAATAAATGTATATTTTAATTTATAATTTAATATTCCATATTATACAACCTTTTTAGAAAATAACTGATATGTGTGTGCTCAAATGTATTCAAGGTGTTTATAAAATATTGCATTTTACTTAGCTGCAACATGTAATTAAATTTAAACTTTTGTTGAAAATGTGATAAATCTAGATGATGTCAACCTTGTTCATATATATTTGGCACAAACATAAAATGTTACATAAGTATACTTGTTTTCAGTGTTTGTGTTGCATCGGCATTTATGATAAAAATGCAAAGTGACCACATTGAATATGGTTAATGGTTTCAGTGCTGTGCCCTTGTGATCGGTTGATCTGTGATGAATGTTAATAGCATGTGTAAATGGGTTCACTGTGCAGTTGCTTAAATGGCTGCATCAAGAAAAGGCAGAATGATTTGCATTGAGGTGTGTTTGATAAACTA
Organism: Tor tambroides; assembly: GCA_021397915.2. Taxonomy (NCBI): domain Eukaryota; kingdom Metazoa; phylum Chordata; class Actinopteri; order Cypriniformes; family Cyprinidae; genus Tor; species Tor tambroides. The sequence goes on along the minus strand of JAFVLL020044208.1, from coordinate 25,741 downwards.
CAGGTACTGGCGCTTTAATGAGCACTCCAGAGCCGCAGATCAGGACTACCCTAAGCCAATTAGTGTGTGGGGTACTTCTGTGCCGTCCTCTCCCAAGGGGGCCTTCCTCAGCGATGATGGAGGTGAGTGAGTGAAATGGTGTGTGGGGTTGAGGGGTCATCCAGTGCCTGTCACCTTAATGTACAGGATGGATAAAAATCAATCAGATTAATCGGATGGTGAACCATAGGAAATGAGAGAATGTAATGTATGAAATGTGATTTGAGGAAATAATGTGATATTATCGGGATACACTTATATCACTGAAAGAGCTTTCCCATTTAATAGAAATCTTCCTGGCTTAAAATAAATTAAAAAGTGCCACAGATCCTGTCGACACGCAATCGATTACCATAGACTATAATTTTGATTTAAGTCTAAAAGTCCTAAGTTTGAAAAAAATACAGTAATGCACATGTAATGGTTTATGAGTGTAAAAGCAGAAGTGTGCAGCTTGTAGTTCTGTTGAAGCAAACATTTCTTATTTAATGCTATTTCATGTTATTTGAGCTGTACATGTCTGTCTGAATTGTCCTTTTATTGGATTAAGTTCTAGTTTTGTGTTATCCATGTGATTCGAGTGGCTGGATTTGTCTGTGTGAATGGTCCCCTTCTGGTATTCCTGTAGGTAATATGTGAAAAGTATAGAGTTTCATTGCAAAATTTGAGACGGCTAGCAATCTGATTATTTAGACCACCTCAGGATCACCTCAGCTGTCTGCCAATATCATGAAAGTTAAATCTGTTGCATATATCATAAAAATAGTAGTTCATATTTATATTTATTTATACTGCACATATTTACATGGTCAGCTGTAAATGTAGTGCGCATAACCTGAGATGGCAGTCTGATCCATCAAGAAGCATGAGGTGACTAACTGTCAGTAGGCCAAGTGTGTATTTTAAAGTTCATACCATAGACTTCCATTATGAACATTAATAAAAATGTACATTTACAACCCATATGGTAATATTTATATTAAAAAAAAAAAAAAAAAAAATATATATATATATATATATATATATATATATGTGTATGTATGTGTGTGTGTTTCAGAATATATTTATGGAAATATATTTTCAATATTTTTTAAATGTATTTTTTTTTTTAAACATTTACATTTTTTTTCTCCATATTTAAGATTTGATGAAAAACTTAATTTGTTGTCTATAAAATGAGTGAATTTTATTTAAATCACATTTAAATAAAAAACAACAGGGAACATACTTTACAATGTTCCAAAAAAGTTAAATTTTTCAATATATAAAAAATTCAGCATTATAAAAATCATTATAAATCTAGTTCTGATCTGTAGTAGGCTACTCTATCCCTCTATCCACATATACATGTGTGCTCCTGAAAGATTGGAAATGTTGTTTTTTGGCCCCTGAAATACATTTTGAAATATATTTTTGGTATATGAAGGTTGAAACCAAATATATTTTCAATTTCAAAAACAGATTTCATTCAGCTTCACTGTTTGCAACATATATTTCGCATATATGTAAAATATATTTTGGCCAAAAACAAATTTTATTGATTTATTTAATTTTGTATAGTTTTATAGTTTACAGTTTTTAGTTGTTATTTCAGTCAGGGAATAAATTAATGACCATATAAGCTTTTTAAGTAATGTCAGTTATGCACTTTAACACATTTTTCTCTCTCTAATCTTGTTTGTCTCTCACACAGCTTATACATACTTCTACAAGGGTACAAAGTACTGGAAATTTGACAACCACAGAATGAAGAGCGAGCCAGGCTACCCAAAGTCCATTCTTAGAGACTTCATGGGCTGTAACGTGGACCTCAATCCAGACAGAGACACTGATGTGGATCCAGGACGCAAGTGGCCTGACAGGCCACCCTTCAACCCGGATGCTGGCCGAGACAAAGACAAAGAAAAAGACAAGGAAAAGGACAAAGAGAGAGACAACACTAATGACGTTGACTCTAAAGATGAGACTGAAGAGAAAACGAATGAGGTGGATGTGGTTCTGAAGATAGACGAGACAGAGCGCACCATGAACATCATCATGGTGACGGTACCCCTGGTCCTGGTGCTGTGCATCTTGGGATTGATCTACGCTATCATTAACACACTACAGAGGAAAGGAGCACCGAAGTATTTAGTTCACTGCAGACGATCACTGCAGGACTGGGTTTAACCTCAGAATGACCCCCCCCATTCCCTGTTCTGCCCTTTCATTTCACACGTCCAAAAACTTTGCACACACAACACAGCACCATAAACATGCTTACAAACATACATACAGATACTGACACACATCACGTTCATCTTCACCCTTCTTTTCCTTTCCCATGGAACATGTTGACTAGTCTATTTATATCAGAAAGTTTGCACACTGATTTTGTTGTTCGGTTTTTCTTTTCGTAATATTTTCTTTTCTTTTGAATCAGTTGTTTGTGGGTTTTTTCTTAATCTCTAATTTGAGGATGTCACAATTAGTCATCTGCAATCACAGCGTAAATGATGAACGGGAAGTCTTGCAGAGCAAAAAGAAAAGCGGAGAAAGGAATATCTCTCTTAGGAATATTTCTGCATCCATTCACCTTTTCTCAGGACTCTCAGCTGTGGTTTTCCAACTGACCGGGCAAGTCATAATATATCATCATAAAGACTGTAAGGACTGTGGCTACTTGCATCATAACTTGTTGATAAAATGTTGATATACAGTGGGGTTCAAACGTCTGAGACCACATGGAAAGTGTGTGATTCAAAATCTAATTGAAACCTAAACATAAATAGAAAGTTTTAGGATTTTTTTTTAATTTAAGATTTTCATTCATGCAGCTTGAGTGAAGAAAATCATGTTAATTTTTTGAAGCATTTATTGCGTTAAAAAAAAAAATTGAATTAACCTTTTCAACTAGAGGTCTCCGACTTTTCGACCCTCCTTTTTGGAGTCAAAAGACAAGCAACTGGAACTGGTTATTCAAACAGTAACTAAGTCCAGTTGTATTTGGCTGAATTTTACCTGCTGTTTGTTTTGATGTCATAAAATAGGGACTTTTCTCTAAATTTTGCTTACCTAGTGCGATCATAACAAAAAGTCACATTTTATTGCCCCTTGTTTTAACAACTGTGCCTTGGTCTTGCCAGCCAGACATGTTTTATATGGTTCTGTCCACATTTGTAGAGCCCTCCTGATTTCTTCCTTGCAAGTGTTTTTATCTCCCAAAAGTCCCATGATACTGTGGCAATTATAAATTTTATTGTCTGAGGAACATAACACTTAGGTTGCTTTCATTTAAGGGCTTTGAAAAAAACTTGAGGCATTGAGCAAGATCTTTGCTGGTGCTGAAGCCATTTGCTGAGTGCATATTTATACATATAATAGCATTTTCATATTTCCATTTGATTGAACATAAGAGCTATAAAATGAATACCACTAGCGTACACCAATTTAAAACTCAGTAAAATACACTTGAGAAAGCTTCTCGTGCCCAATTATAAATAAAAGCCAGTGGGGCCCACTGTTGTAGGGAATGTTAGGTAATAGTCTAATTTTAAAAACAGCAGGGGGTAAAAGCCATTGCTATCCTCTTTCTACCCCGACCCAAAGCTCTCCCTACCAAAGAAATACTACTCGCATTGACATAGGTGAGCTGAAATGAGAGGGAACGAAGCAGGGACAACTGTGAGTTCAAAAGAAAAGGGTTTAGATGCAGAAACCTTATATCTTAAGCCTTTGTGAAAGGGCTTATGGTGTGTTAGTAAGAGTCTGAACTGGATTGTATTACAGTGATGGGATATTTTAGGGGTGGGGGTGTAATAAGCAGGAGTGGGATAAACTCGCAGCAAGCTCTTTCTAGAAGGCTGAAACATACTCATACGCAAGTATGTTGCCGTTTATTTAGTTACCTCAATTTTTATGTTGTATTTTCCAGCATTTCCACAAGGGGCACTATAGCGTATATTAGCATAACTGTAAAAGTAAATTAATTTCCAAATAGGATCTTCTGTGGCTAGATGTTTTTTTTTTCAAGCCTCTTACTGTTAGGCACCATTAGTTTGAAGAGAATCTTGATGAGCAAGTTTAGGTTAGTTAAGCCTTCTACATGTTTCTAGCTAGCTACCTGAATAAACCTTTCATTAATACTTGACATTTCAAGGTAACTCCACCTTACCTTGAGTACTGAGGTTTGAATATGAATGCACATTAAGTATATCTGAAGAGACGGTCCACTTACGGTGCATTGGCCTAGCATTCACATCTGCGTTAGCATACTTGCGTAGAGTATATTTTTGGCCTAAGCTTGAGATGCTTGGTAGATAGTGTATGTAGCAATATCATCCCTATATGAGAGCTTGCTGGCACACAGTCCCATGGCCCACATTGCCAGTCCACTGCCAGTTATTTTTGGAGCGCATTCTTTGACCAGCAGCGGAAACAGGATCCCTGTTTCATTCACGACTTATTCATGCTGATGTGATCTACTAGGCAAAGTAGACAAATTAGGCAAGTTTCCTAACATTGTAAGATATAACCGCTGTCAGGTAGGCCTGTGTTTGCTTTCTGTGGTGTTTGCTTAGTCTAGTGTCTAACCCACATAAACTCAGCTAGTATACTCGGACACGGAAAGCATTAAGAAACAAACCACCACCACTTTTTAAAGTGCCTCTGACAAAATCTCAGTCATTTACTCTTCACAATCAGCGAGAGAGGAGACGTAGAGGAGAGAACGAAAGTGAGTGGTATTATAAATATTGCCCTGTCAGAGAAGGTAGAGCAAAAAAGCACTTTGATAAATATTATTGGAAGAGTAGAGGAGACACAGGACAGTCATGATCGGAATGCTGTCACTGATGAATCCCGCTGAATATCGTTGCCAGGCGATCCGCCCCTCCTCGCAGTACTCCTGTCGTCCGAGGAGATTTGGAGGAGAGTTAATCAGACATAAAAGCTCTTCCGTCCCTCCCCCGACGCCCTCTACCTTCTCCTCCAGTCGCCCAGATCAATGAGGAATACATAAACAAGCTTGAAGGATATCTGAAACGCTCACTCTCAGGGGCTCACTCAGGCCTTATGGCTGTCTTATTCTCACTTCAGTCCGTTCTTTGTCTGATTTTCACACTCCTTTTTGGCCTTTTTCAATAATCAGCCACTGGTATTTGCATATTATTTTGGACATACTGCAGTACCACAGTAATACCATTTTTTTGGACAAAACCAAATACAATGGTATTCTTTGAAGTACCTGAAGTCAAAATCATACTGAATCATGTATGGCATTGAGGGCCAGATCATGGTTCCTTGAGGCTCTTTTGCAAGCATCTTTGGAGCCCCATTTCTCCTAGTTCCACCTCTATTGGTAGACCTGCATTAGGCAACAAAATTAGAAAACACGTTTTGCTAGGATAACATTAGGTGACAAACAAAAGTAGCCAAGGGCTGTAGTGATCCAATGGGAGCTGAAAGGTCAGCAAATGCTGTATTCGCTAAAGTGCCCCGGGCCCCTGCTCCCAAGAGGCCATAGTGGTCAGTTCATTCTGTATGCGGCGAGGGGCCTGGGGCCTTAGTAGTCAGCTCGGTCTGTGTTCGTTAAAGGCCAAATTATACTTTGGCCGTCCGCGTCCGCAGACCGTCCGCATTACGTAATTTTCGTCATCAGGAGGGCTCGCGGACCGCTGCGCAGGCAATTTTTTGAGACCGCGCGGACTGTGCGCGTACAACAGCGCATGCGCGAGGTGAATGTTGAGACCGCGCAAGTCAAGTAGGTGGTACTGTGCATGTGTTGAGCTCGTCCGTCCGCACTCATTCGCGGTTGAGTATACTTTGAAAGCTGCGCGGACGCGGTTGTGCGCGAGACGGAACGGAACGCGGAAAGTGAAGTATACCCGGGCCTTAAGGGGCCCCAATGGTCATGTCCCACTGTATGCACCGGGGTGCCAGGGGCCCACTGATGTATTGGGTAGCCCAGGGCCCAAGTGGTAACGTCTCATCCCATGTGTCCAGGAGTCCCAGAACTGTAGTGGTCATGTCCCACTTTATGTGCTTGGTAGGTTGTGGCCTTAGTGGTTTTGTCCCACTGTATACACTGGGGGTTCGAGGCCCCAGTAGTTTTGTCGCAGTGTATGGGCCCTAGTGGTTATGACTATGCGCCAGATAGTCTGAGGTCCAGGGCCCTAGTGGTCATGTCCTACTGTGTGCACCCTGGGTCACCCTAATGGTCAGCTTATGCTACCTAGACTCAAGTATCCTAGGCAGTCCCTTTGGCAGTCTTTCACACAGCCTTAGGCTTTGGCGGTCCCTGGGAACTGGCCCCACTGGTACAGTCCTGGGTTAAATATACATCTGATACATTCACTGTATCATGGTACCACTGCAGTAAGGTTGTAAGGGCACTAGTTTAGTATGCATAAAAGTGTATTACTTGGTATATTTGTTTCTACACATTTTTTCCCCCGTTATTTTTGTTTTCAGAGATGATAAGGGTGACTAAACAAAATTGTGGTAGACAATGACTGATGAATAATCAAAACAGTCTGTTTATTTGTTAGTATGTGATACTGTAGATTTATAGGTCTAACATTTTCTCCGTCATCTCGAATCAACTCTTGGCCAAGTTTAGGACTGGCTCTTATAACAATGGCCCCTCTCTCTTGCTGCATTATTGTCCTGCACATTGCTTCTGGCCAACAGGAAGATAGACTGGGCCCTCAGCCAGGGCCAGAAAGCTTCCTCCCACCAAGCTTCACACTAGCATTGCATACTAACAGCAGCCTCTGTTCAGAAGGCTTTTGGTGTGAATCATGGACGTTGACTGTTTTGGTCACACCATTCTCATAAACGAAGTTCAAGACCACTGCTACTTTATGTCTGACCACCCAGTGACGCTACATATGCAGAGTGAATTCTCTCAGTGTCTGTGTATATTCTCCTGATATAAACTTGAGCTCTGATCAGAGGTGCCTCTAAGAACATCCGTCCACACCATTTATTAACCAGCTGCAGTTATTTGACTGCAATCATTGTTGACTTACTAAATAAGTAGCCAAAAAAGGTTGAGACAATATGTTGTCTTCACCTTTGTGGAATCAGCTGAGTAGAATGAGACAGTGTGTTTGCTTTTGTCTGCATTGTTCTGTGACAAGGGTAGATTCAATATCAAATCGGCCTGTTGTGCAACAGTGCATTTAGGCAATGCACACTGTCCTGAAGGGAATCTTAATGAGCCTTACAAAAAAACATGCTGTTTAAAACTAGACAAAGCATTTTCAGACAAAAATATAGTAGCAAATCACTAACATTTAAAGCAATGCTGTTAATGTGCACAAAGTTGTGCTGCAGTGTTTTCTTAAACACCTCGTCATCTTCATCTAATGGTGGTAAAATGAAATTTGGTTTAATAATATTTTCAGTTAATATTTTCTCTTAATATCTGAAATTTGGTTTAATAATATTTTCAGTTAATATTTTCTTTTAATATCTTAAATTTGGTCATTTTTTAAATTGTAAATAGTGCCTTTTCAATATTTTTCTTTTGTGTTTTTTAGATTTTTACCTTGTTAATAACATTCCGATTTGTGTTTTTGATTTTATTTCTTATGTAGAAACTGAGGATTTTATACATTTGTGTTTGTTCACATCTTCTGAGTGTGTTTAACAATCCATGCTGGACATGTAAACAGTAATAAAAGAAAAAAAAAAAAGATGTTAAAGAATTAAGTCTCCACTTTCTGTTTTTCAAAATATAGGCCTTTTTAACATGTCAAAATTGATCTAATTTACTTATGTAACACCAGTTCCTGGTCTTGTTCACAATTCGACAATGCATCACATTTCAAAAGTAAAATGGGTTGCAAACAGTGTCATGTTGACTTGAAACCCTTATATCATTAGCCAATCAAAAGTATGCATGAAAAAGCATTGTTTCACTTTCATCTGATGTTCATTGTTGTTCTTGCCTTTCATGGTTGCCCATGTTTTGTCCACACTGAACTGTACAGTGCAAACCTCTAGAGATCTCCACTGTAAACAAGCCATATCCCTCCCAACCCCCATTGCTGGGCTCTCCTCTCTCCCAGTTGAAAGATCGGGTCCCTGAATCAGCCTACATTTCCTCTCCCTCAGGAAAGATCAGGGCCGCATGGGCCATGGGAGAGTGGGTGGGATATTTATAGAGGGTCTGCTGAAACACAAAGAGAAACAAGTGATCGAAGCATGAAGAACAGGTGCCACAAAGTGGACTGCAGGAATCCAAGCAGAAACAATCTATCCTGAGTCTGCTGTTAAGTTTTTATACAGTTTTAATTATTATCATCTGTACACGAAGCTTTATTGATCACTGCCAGTTTTACTTTGACAACTTCATGGTAAACCAATGGTACCTCATAGTACTAGAGTTTGATTACAAAACAACACTCTGGCCTTACTAGCAACTCTGTTTCTCAGAGAAACATCTGCTCTACTATTCCACTTCATATATGTAATGTATTACATGTTTAAATGATGCAAGTATAGGTCAGATTCGTGACTTGAGTTCTCTGTTATGTATGGCAGCCCGTTTCGGCCACTGAATAAAAAATAAAAAAGGTAATTGTGACTTTATCTCGCAATTCTGACTTTTTTTCTCGTAATTGCGAGTTTGTATCTCACAATTCTGACTTTTCTTTCTCAGAATTGTGAGATATAAAATCGCAACTGCAAGTTATAAAGTCCAGTTCTGAGGAGAAAAAAAGACTGATCTGACTTTATAGCTTGCAGTTGCGAGTTTATATCACACAGTTCTGAGAAAAAATGTCAGAACTGCCAGTTTATATAAGGGAATTCTGAGAAAAAAAGTCAGAATTGTGAGATAAAAAGACACAATTACCTTTTTTAATTTTTTTTTATTCAGTGGTGGAAACGGGCTTCCATAGTTACGTCCTTCTTATGTATCAATATTTCTGTTGGTAAATTAGCAAAAACTCCCATCCCAAATTAATTGATTAAAAAGAATTAGTAATTTCAGTAAGGATGCATTAAATTGTGTGACAGTAAAGTTTTACATTGTTACTAAAATTTGTTTCATATACATTTTTTGAAGTTGCTATTTATCAAAGAAACCTGAAAACAAAAGGTTTCTCTCTCTTCTCACACACACACACACACACACACACAAACAAAACTAGAAAACTATGGGAGGCTATTTCTGCCACAGGATTAAAAAAAAAGTTAACTGACTTTTTATCACACAATTATGACTTTCTTATATCTTTGTCTTTCAGATTTGCTAGATGACAACTCAGTTCTGAGCTTATAACTTAAAATTGTGAGATACAAACTTGAGAGGAGTTAATATTTAACAATATCACTGTTTTTACTACATTTTTCAGAAAATAGTCTATAGATTTTACAGAAATATAGAGTACTCTGTGGAATAGTATATTCCACAATTCAGTGCACTCATCTTCACTTTCCATTTCGAGTGTAAAAAAATGCTGCGTCTGAAAAGCTGATAAATGCTGCCTCCACAGACAGCATACGAAGGTAGGAAGGCAACAAATCCTGTCTAAATCCAATGTTTGTCACTTCCTGTCTCCTGAGATGCCTTCATTTGATCGATTTTTGCAGTCAGCATAGATGTGTCCTTATAGCTGCCTATGAAATCCCACAATCCTCTGCGTTCCATTCTGCAACAGTTGAGTTAACAAATAATGATGGCTTCTGAATATTGTGATTGATGGTCAGTTGTGTGTAAATGTACATATCTGACCATCTTTTTCCACGTTTGATATCATTTTTAGTGAGAAATTTGTGTTTGTAGTAATTAAATATGTGCTTAATTATCATCAAAGCTGTCTCTATTTTGTTATAAATCATTGAACTATTATGCTGCCTCCGAAATCAGTATTGTGAGCTACCTTCATCCACAAATGCTGCCTGCAACGTGCCTGATAGGGCAGTGAGGTAACAAGTCAGCTGCCTAAGCATGCAGCCATGTGTCAGTCCTGACCTTTTTCTCTATCTCTGGTTTTTGACTGCTATTATTTTAAATGTAAGTTTTATGTTTTAGAAAATATCGAATCTGCACTCCACACGTAGTCTGAATTCATAACAACATACTAGCCTGCAATCCTTAAAATCCCGATTTAATCACTTTCAGATCCCCACCTGGTGTTTGTTAAAGAAACACATTTAACACACAACCCTCCCTCAGGCACCTGCTATTTCCTAACAGATCGTCTTGAAGAAAACAGGTGCGTCTGGCACTGTCACTAACATACCTTGTTCCGTTTTGACACCATCCCTCTCTCTGTTCATCTGTCTTTGTCCCAGCTGGGGAATGAGGTCAGTGTTTTTCGAAGAAAGCATGTGTTTCGGGGTGTTTATTTGTAGAAGGATTAGGGTGGGCAGTGATCGCACACTATAACATCTCTCTATAAAAACCTGTACGACTCTAACAAGACCCAGCAAGCACATTCTTTCTTAGGATTTATATTGTTTATATTGTTTATATTGTTTATATTTCTTAGGATTTATATTGTTTCCTTTACGAACAATTTCGAGTTTTCCTTTGCGAACTTGTAAACAACATGGACAAAAACAACTTAACACACCTTAACTGCACACAGCATATTCATGTCTAATGCAAGCCATGGGTGTACTTCGCCTGAATGTCAAAAGCTAACTAATTTCACAACACACGACAAGCACCTGCAGCGAGGCGTTTTCTTTTAAATGAACTCTCCAAGCACATGCCTGTTTTTTCAGCCTGACACACTTATGACCACACGTACATAAGCCTAGAAGGCACTAAATGCTTCATCAGCTTCTCTGCCCAAGGCCAGCTGAAAGACTGATGGGCACCTCTGAAGGTACACAATGTGTTAAAGTAACGGTGACACAATGGCTAAGCACAAAGGTGGCTGTAAGGATGTTTTGGAAACTTTATTCCTTCAAGGGTCTTTAAATTATTTCCTGATCAGTAAAGTTGTCAACAAACTCCACTTAGTGTATGTCACATTGAATGCATTAGCGCTCACACAAAAGGCATAGGCCTACAGGAAGAGGAAATCCAAGATTAATATGGAATCTAATGGCTCGTTTCCACTGAGTGGTACGGTTCAGTACAGTACGGTACAGTACGCAATTATGTCCATTTCCATTGTCAGAAGTTGGGAATGGTACCAAAATAGTGAACCGTATGCCTTCCATTGGGGTACCTAACACAGCCAAGGGTACCAAAAGGGTGGAGCTAAACTCACTGCAGAACGTTGATTGGTTGACTAGAATCGTCACTTTTGCATAATACAAGGGGATAAAGGTTCTCCTTCACTCGTTCCACTCTGCTGTCCATGAGTGTTGGGCTTATTTACATCAGAGTGTGCAAACACACACACAAAATATATATATATATACATATATAACAGTGTATTTTATAATTTTATATTTTCACACAGACAATAGCCATTTTAAGAATGATATTCTACTTGTATTATTTTTATTATTCTTCTTGTGAAAAAGAAGTTCTTATGTGTCGGGTACTAAAATGAAAAATAAAGTATATTTTTTTAAAAAAAACTTTCAGATAATATAATATTAATGAAGTAAAAGGCCACTTGTGTGTACACTTTCATGGATGTTTCTTAATACTCATAAGTGTACATTAAAAAAAGTGCACTTTGTAATAAGGTCAAATTAAACCTTTTACTGAAAAACATATTTTAAACAATTGTGTTTAATAATCTTGTTTCATGCTATAAAATTACAATTATTTTAATGTACTTATATTACTACATAATATGTAGTATTTGATTATTTTAACCATAGTATGGTATTAAAAGTAATTAAAAGTTAATATATTTGAAATGTACTAAACTGCAACTTCATCAAATATGTAATTCTTACAAATATATTTAAATACATGAAATACAAATTTGAGAAGTATATTTTAAATGTAGCCCTACTTATTTGGGTAAAAAACAGGCATATGTTCAACTAATTGCATGTAATATTAATTTAAACTACATTTTCATTTAATTTTGATTAACTTACAATTAAGTTTCTGAAAACATTATATTCAGTTCACACTAAAGAGTTTTCTTTAAAACTATATTATTTCAGTAATTTCCGTAACTCTGTAATCTGTAACACTGTATCCCATAATGCAACGTGCCCTACTTGACTTTCCTTTTCCAGTGGTGAATCAGCTGTGGAATGACGCAACTGTGCTTTGTTAACATAGGTTTACATACTGTAGTTCTGAGACAATAATGTGCTTTAGCATACTTTTTATTTTTATTTTAATAATCATTGCATACTGCATGTAAACACATAATTCATAAAAAAGTAAACAATATATCACATCACTTTGCATTAGAAAGTACACTACTGTGGTTTTGAACATAGTGTTTGTTATTTCACAAAACTGCTTATCCTCAATCAAATGTGCACAGTTTTAATCAAAAATGAAGAACAGGAATGCCTTCATTTGAAAAAGTGCAGACCCTTTCATATGTTTTAACACTCTGAGATTTACAAAGATCTACAAAGACAGAATTTGAAGGCACAGAAGCACCGTGAAGTAATGATTCAGCATTATAGGCCTTTTCTGAAGATTAAAAATCACTTTAGGTAAAACCAAGACGAGTAGGCTCTACATGAGTTCCGCCTTGAATGGGCACATTTGAGGTCATTTAGCATTTTGTTAATGGGCTGGTGGTGTAATGGCTGCTGAAGTCATCCTTATGTTACACATTAGTGGAAATGATCATTGTAGTGATCATAATGAGATTTAGCTTGTAATGACCTTCCGTTAGAGCTGTAATGCAGAGACGCCTTCAGAATTGCCAGTAAAGCCATGTTTTTCTGACAAAGCATCTGCTAAATAGCCATAAGATATATGTGGAGAACATCAGCAAGAAATATTATTTTATCTGTGTGAAAAAGAACACTTTCGCATACTTTTACAGTTTTTTTCAACTGCTTACACACAAAATCTTTACTGGTCACACAATTTCTGAAACCTGACACTCAAACACCAGAACCACACCAAATCTGCAAAACCATACGCTAATTCTCGGGCTTTGACTCAGTTTTCAATTTCATAAAACACTTTTTGCAAAACACAACACACAATTCTCTACATAACACACAAAAATCTAACAGGAATTTATATTATGGCAAAGGTGTTTGCAAAGGTTTGGTTTTGAGATCTGTTTGTGATATTTTGAATGCATTGCTTAATTTTGCAAGAGATGTGAGGCATTTTGCATTTTGTGTGTGCAATTCTTGGATTTGTGTGTAAAGTTTTGAAAAAAAGAGGCAAAATGTGTGTAAGCCAACCTGGCATAAACGTACCTGGGTGCACTTTTTTGCGAGACCGGTTTTACGTAGTCTGCCTTACTGCACGTTTCGCAGCAGTTTCTAAGAGAAATGTCCATTAAGTGGCGCTAAAACGGGTTCAATACGTAAACCCTGGCACATTTTTATTACGTTGATATAGGTACGTATTGCTGTGTTTTTATTACGTTGATTCAGGTACGTATTGCGGCAGTTCAGAATTCAAATATCCGGGGACCGCTGTTAAAAATTAATGCTCTATCGTGTTGGAAATATGCCCTACACCAGGGGTGCCCAACCCTGTTCCTGGCGATCGACTGTCTTGAAAAGTTTAGCTCCAACTCTAATCAAACACACCTGAAACAACTAATTAAGATCTTCAGGATTGCGTGAAAATTAAAGGCAGGTGTGTTTGATTAGAGCTGGAACTAAACTTTTCAGGACAGTCGATCTCCAGGAACAGGGTTGGGCATCCCTGCCCTACACCAAACCCAACCCTAAACCTACCCGGTAGTGTTGACAAATGCAAAACTGATATAAAAACACATTTGTTGATGCAACCATGCTATTTGAACTTCCTCATATGCAGATTTGAACTTCTTTGTTGAACCGTAGTTACACAGGATTTGAATCAGGGCTCCTTACCTCTCAAGTACATCTCTGTACTCCGTGAGCTACCGAACAAACCTACCATCTATGAAAACCTATGGATATGAAGCTGGATATGTGTGATGCTAACGTTCAAAAGCATCAGTTTTCAAAATTTCCCAGCATATTAATATTGTTTTGAAGTCATAACACTATATTCTTCAAAAAAATTATGCTTTATTAATTTAAACTCTGTAAATTTGTGTGAAAAGGAATAAAAGGCGTTGGAGTTTTACTGCCTCTAGTGTTCATTTCTTTTGGAAACTGCAGTGATATGTACGGTATTTATTGGTACGTATTTCACATCTCGCTAAAAAGTGCACCCAGGTACGTTTATGCCATGAGACCAGGTAGGTGTAAGCAGTTGAAAAAAACTGTAAAAAGAGTGCTTATTATGGAAATAATATACTTAAATAGAACATAATTTAGTGCGAACTGAATGTAGTGTTTTTGGACACCTAATTGCATGTTTATTGCAATTAATGGAAATTTATTATAGTTTATATTAGAGCAGTTAGCTAAAGTTTAGAGTGTTTTTTTTTTAATAAGTTTTGCACTAGTATTTGACTGACTGTTGTAGTATTGACTTCTCTTCTATCTCTTAAAAGCATTTTCCCAGCTATGAGAAAATTCAACCAGCAGAGTGTTGTTTTGTCTGGAGGTTTGAACTGAAGAAGAGCATCATGAGTTTGCATCACCCCATATTGACAATGGTTATGTGTGCTAGCAGAGGTCAGAGGAAGTGGGCTTGACAGGGTCAGGTGGTCTTTATAGGTCAATCTGTTTCCTGAGAAAAAGTCTTGATGAAGTATTCAGGGTCTTTGCTCATCACATCTCTTATTCTACTTTTTGTTCCCATAACCTCCCTGTGTCTGTGACATTTGAAGCAGCAGCACCCTGGAGATACACACACACACACACACACACACACACACACACACACACACACACACACACACACACACACACACACACACACACACACACACACTCTCACTCACTCTCTCTCTCTCTCTCTCTCTCTCTCTCTCTCTCTATCCCTCTATGAGTCCTTTATACTGTAATACATCACATTCTTACATGGCCAAAGACAGTCTCAATGGTTATGCTCTTTGTCCTCTTTTTCTGTTGATTCCTATGTTATTGTGGAACAAATATTACAAAATATGAGATGAAACATTTCATAAACCACTTAATACTTATACTTTATACTTAATACTAAAGTAATTTTTCCAAAGTGACACCAGCAGATAAAGTTGCTGACAGCAATGTACCATGCTACTGTTTGAAATGTTTATCCACATTGCATGCTGTTTCACATGCCATGGTTAAAATAGTAGGCAATGTACAGTACATACTGTGTAGTAAAGTGTCAAAAGACAATTAATATAAGTGGTAATCAGTTTGACTCAATTTGAGAATAAATCAGCTGTCTTCTATAGAGCTGCTTTATAGTTGAATTTGGTTTGCTTTAGAACTAATGAACTTTGCAGTGTGGACAATAAATTGAATCGCATTGAATGAAATTTAGCTGAATAATGACACAATTGTCTTTTTAGAGCTGCTTTACAGCTGAAATTATATTCATTTCATAAATAAAGAACTTTGCTGCAACTTTAATACTGTTATTTTATTGGGAATCCAGCTAACATGGAATATCTTAAGAACTTTAGCTAACGCTCTGGAAAGGTTCTCTCAAAGTTAAGGACAAATGTTCTTTCAGTAATGTTAATAGAACATTTGTTCAAAGTTATCTGGTCTTTAATAGTGTTCTTAAAATGTTATCACAAAAAATTACATGATTCATGAAAGATTTTCTGCTGAAATGATTTAGGGACAGATTTGCTAAACAGGGAAAATTAGCACGTAATTCCATAAAAGCGCCGATGGGAGGGGGAAATTCTGTTTGTGATTTACTGACAACGCACACATTAAAGAACACAGACGCAGCCAGATCATTTCCATAATGACCAATGCAATCTACCAAGAGCAACGCAAATTACCGCCTGCTTTAAGAAATGCTTTTTTTTGGGCGTTAAATAATGGCGCAAATACCAGTAATCTGGCGAGTGCAAACGTTAGTAAATCACTTTGTGTGATTCGTTTTAATACTCTCCTCCCATAAATTTTGGATCTGAAAGGGAAACAAATGCATATTCAATAAGGTCAGGCACAAAAATAACTGTGTCCACGCCTTTTCAGCGCTAATTCTTCACTGCGCATCTTTAGTAAACCCTGACAGTAGCCTACTCTTTTAACGCCAAAAGACGGTTTGCGCTGGCACAAGCTGTTAGTAAATCTGGCCCTTAGTTGGACATTCCTATAATGTTTTAAATGTTACAACTTGTCTCAGAATGTTCAGAGAACATTTAAATGTAACATTTGTAACAAATGTAACATTGCAAAATTATAAAATTGAATGTTCCCTTAACATTTGCATAACCAAGGTAAACATGTTTTTAAACATTTTAAAACTGGACATTTTTAATGTTCAGAGAACATTCAGAAACAGCGCTTTCATAACTTAACATTCCTGGAACATATTTTTGATATCTGGGAAGTTGCTTTAAAACTTTATTGTAAAGTACTATAGAAATAAATGTATGCAGTAAGCAGTATGCTAGTAGGTCTGTTCCATTGTTAACATTGTCATGCATTAGTTCTTATAGAATTTCCATCTCCCATGACACAGATGCAAAACACTCTGTGATTATATTCACTAATGGTCTTGATTTACAGTATGTGATCGCTCTTTATGACTATAGCGTGGAGCTAGATAGTACTTAGAGACGGAACCTTTTGATCACACTGTATTTTCAAAAGAAAGAAAAAACTTTAATGGACTTCACATATCCTTTATAGATTCAGATCAGCAAAATGCCATATTGTGTGAATCAAAAGACATGTGTTTAAGAACCAAAAGCTGTCACATTGCCAAATAAGACGAAATACCTGCTGTGTCTGGTCAGTTATGCTGACTCCAAGACCATAAAACACCAGTCTCTATCTACTCTATACAGTATATCACTCTGCATGCTGCTTAAAATATGACAACGTGCTAAGAAACGTAGAAAACCATTATAATAATTTGCAAAGAGCAACTAAAATGTGGTTTTGTTTGACATTTCTTTTTCCATATACTGTAAGTCTAAGAAATGTTTATGCATGTTTTATCATTTACTAGGCCAAGGCAAAAGTCTGGTTGCTTTGAAAAGTAATAGCACACATCTACTCATAAAACTGCATGATTTGAGATGATCTAAGAGATGATAATTTATGCTAGTAGTACAAATGGTGCAGGATTAGTTGCATACCAAGACTTTACCTGTAACCCTAAATAGGAGCAATAGTAATAGTAATACTTGCCTTGTCAAGCACAACTAATTAGTTTACTTGGCATTGACATCTGCGAGTACTCTCCGCATTCAAAGTTTACGCTGTATGGTTGTGTCTACTTTGCAGGGCCTCTAGCTGCCTGTAAACAGCACAGGTGTCTTTCTGCCTTCCCTGCAGGATAGATTGAACAACATCAGACACTAATGTTAAATGCATTACCACAAACAGAGGGGCTTGGGGAAAAAAGAGACCAGAACTGGGTCGTGTGAATGACTTTCTTGTTGGTAAAAGTCATATTGTGATTTGCTACATCTGGTAAAGTCAGCTTGACCTGGAAAGTTTTTGTTTGCAAAGTATCAGTTGCAACATACTACAAAGCAGATTATATGCACTAAACCAATATGAGTTTTATGATGGTTTATACTGGTTCGTTGCTGAAATAGCTGGTAAACCAGTATATAGACATTCTTGTTATTTTGATAGTGAATTTATAAAAATGACCCTGTTCAAAAGGTTATATACACTTGATTCTTAATACTGTGTTGTTGTGATAGTTGTTCATGAGTCCCTTGTTTGTCCTGAACAGTTAAACTGCCCGCTGTTCTTCAGAAAAATCCTTCAGGTCCCACAAATTCTTTGGTTTTCCAGCATCTTTTGTGTATTTGAACTCTTTCCAACAATGACTGTATGATTTTGAGATCCATCTTTTCACACTGAGGACAACTGAGGGACTTAATACGCAACTATTACAAAAAGTTCAAACGCTCAGTGATGTTCCAGAAGGGAAACATAATGCATTAGGAGCCTGGAGATAAAACTTTTTTGAAGATCAGGGTAAATTGAACTTATTTTGTCTTCTGTGAAACATGCAAGTATCTTCTGTTGCTTCTGAAGGGCAGTACTAAATGAAAAAAGAAGAAGATATTTAGGCAAAATAAGAAAAATATACATCTTCATTCTGTCCAAAAGTTTACACCCTTGGCTCTTAATGCATTGTTTTTCCTTCTGGAGCATCATTGACTCTTTGAAATTTTTGTAATAGTTGCATATTTGGTCAAATAATTAACATTTTGCTGATACTGCAAATGATACTGTATGTAAAATTTTGACCACAACTTTAAGTCTATTACACTTTCTGACATATGTGACCCTGGACCACAAAACCACTCATAAGGGTCAATTGTCTGAAATTGAGATTTATACATTATCTGAAATCTGAATAAATAAGCTTTCCATTGATGCATGGTTTGTTAGGACAGAACAATATTCGGCCAAGATACAACTATTTGAAAATCTGGAATCTGAGGGTGCAAAAAAATCTAAATACTGAGAAAATCGCCTTTAAAGTTGTCCAAATGAAGTTCTTAGCAATGCATATTACTAATCAAAAATTAAGATTTGATATATTTACAGTAGGAAATTTACAAAATATCTTCATGGAACGTGATCTTTACTTAATATCCTAATGATTTTAGGCATAAAAGAAAAATTGATAATTTTGACCCATACAATGTATTTTTGGTTATTGCTACAAATATACCCATGCTACTTAAGACTGGTTTTGTGGTCCAGGGCCACAATGACAATATGGTTTAGTGAAAATAAAAATTATAACATTTTAAATGCATTTTTGCAACTAAACGTGTCTTCCAGATATTACCAATCATTGCCCAACACTTTTGGTCTCCCACACTTGCCAGGTCAGAGTTGCACCCCTGCATAAGAGTCATTTTCTCTGTTCCCAACCCTAGTGTAGAAACCAGCATCCCACACTGGAGACCAGCATCCAACCATATGCTAGTCTGTCCAGCAGGGAGGACTAAAGTAAGACAAAAGAGTGATTCTGTTTCTGTTCTTAAGACATTTACACTCTTTTATGCTGCGTCAGGCTTATAAAAATCATTCTGATAAATTATTAAAATGTGCGTTGGGAGGAGTACGCTTGTATAAGTGTGCAAGTGTATGTTACATTACTTAGCAGACTCAGCACATCTGCTTGTGGTCCTGTTCGCCGATTAGTCAGACATTCCCGGCCCATGATGTCTGCTGGTGTTGCAGCTGTGCAGTGGAGACCCCTACCAGGGGGCTCAGCATCTGGACTCCATACCCTAATTTTAGGGTGTGTTCAAAGGTCAGGCAGCAAAAAGAGTCCTGGGAAGACTTACAGGGATATGAAGTCCATTAGATGTCCTCCTCAATTTTCACTAGATATTAGAGAGGTGGGGAATTAGGGATGCACAATTTGATCAGAGTTCAGAGAATAGAAGAGAATTCTCCAAAACTCAAATTCTGTATAGATACACCCAACTGTGTCCGTCTTAGATGACTGTGATGATTCCAGCATGACAGGTCATTCATCCCCATCTCCTCTTACTCCCCTTTGCCAATGCTTCATTGTGCTGCACTCATCCACTCGCTCACTGCAGCACTCCATCCATCACGCTGGTTCTTGTTGGCTTGTCACCCTGATAAGATCACTCACACAAACAGCTTAAACACTAGAGAGAGGGAGACCTGCCAGAGAGACACTTCCTCTTCCTTGGTGGCATGTTAATTAGGGAAATAGAGTCGAGAGTCAGGATCATGGAGACTCAGTTTAAGTTCTGAGTTGATCAGTACAAAGACAAGCATCCTCATGGGTGCTATTGTTCTCTTTTCCTTTTGTCATTCATCATTTAGTCTTTCAATCTGGCTGCTTGAAAACACTGTATCTTAAATGCATTGATTTGTATGTATGTTTTAGTATAAATACCAAATGCATGTAAATGTGTAAATATAAATAAATATATAAATGTATTTCTTTATATGCCATTTATTTTATTTTATTTTATTTATTTTTTAAAGATGCTGAAAATTCAGCTTTATCATTACGGGAAAAAATACATTTTGAAATGATTATACAATTAAAAAAATAAATAAACAATATTACTGTTTTTGCTATATTTTGATCAAATAAATGAAGCATAAGTAAGCATAAGACAGTTCTTTCAAAAACATTTAAAAAAGTTGAAATCTGAATTATTTCAAATTTTTGGTAGTGTAGATGTCACGATACAATGTTTTCAAATGTGAAAAATGTGAAAGACTAAACAATATACTGTAGTAATATATGTGTAGTAATATATATGGACACTCTTTCTATATGGCTTTTAGTCGGGCCAGAGACTTTTTAATAAGCCTTTATGTACAGTCTAGGCCAAGGGACTGCATTATTAAAGACTGCATTATTAAAGGTGTTTGCAAAGGAAAACATTACTATTTAGTGATTAGACTTTTGATTTTCATCTGGTTAATAACAAAACAGGTGAAAAATCCCTAAGACTGAGGAAGCACCTGAGCCGTATATGGATCAAAGTATCTTAAAGCTGGCCAGTACGTGACCACCTAGCAACTTCCCAGCAATGCCATTACAACCATCCAAAACACACACATTGTGGCAGTGAATTTTACACAGCACCACTAAACACAGTTCATGTCTGTTCCAGCTATGAGTGTCACCTCTTTTGCTAGTTTTGTTGCATTTGAATGAATAGGGCTTTTATGCAGGTGGTGAGATGCTCTGGTCTGGTTCTTACCCGAACACACTGCACACATTCCTTTCTCCACTCCTCTCAACACACTTGAATAGCATCACTGTGTGTTAATGAGGATTTATATAAGCATTTTTGAATTACATTGCGATTCACTTAACTCTGCCAGAGCCTGAAGAAAACAACATGATTTTGACAGCTTTAGTCTTAGGTGAAATGATTTTTATTGAAGTGACCAAGATATTTTAGGGGGAAAATATGTCTCTAAGGCTGTGCTATAATGGTCAAAAAATTTGAATCAAGGTGTAAATTATGCAGAAGTAAAATGAAAAAAAAAAAAAAAAAACCTCTCAAGTACAAACTGTCCATATATTAAAAATAAGCTACAAAAATGTTTCCGATCTTTATGTAAGACAGATGACAACAATATTTGACTAAACAGAAAACTTGCAGCCCGTGTGTAAGTACAGGAGAGCACTATTTCTCATTTCATGTTCATTAATAAGAGAGTGTTTACACAGAAGAAAAAAATCCTTGAGTCAGGAAGAATGTGGAAAATTGTCATCACAAATTACATTATAACCACTTTATTCCCCTCTTTTTAATATTTTAGGTTCCTTATATTTAAAAATAGGCCTGGAGCCAAAGCCACTGTCTCCGTCTTTGCCTTTTCAAATACTTTTAGTCCAGTATAGTCTTTACAGTTGACTTCCCATGTGATTTAAACTGAAAGAAGCCAGTGATGCAGAAGAGATTTCACACATTTTCCTTTGATATACTATCCTAATCTCTATTTATGCAACAAGAAAAGGGCAAGTAGGCTTTAAAAGTCCCAAGGTAGAGTTCATGTCTAAGTGAGGGTTAACAGAAATTTCCCCCAAAAGGGATTTCTACAGCATGAGTGTCCTTCAAACAGAGTCAGAGGAGGAATGGGAGTGAGATGAAAGGCTTTTGGGTAGCTAGATAAGACCACATCCTCCAGCTCTCTTTAACCCTCAGCCAGCTGATGATAAACAGAGAGATGAGCAGTGGCCCATTAGAGGATGAAGCTTGGATATTCTGGTCAAGCTGCTGAAATATCAGTGAGTGAGAGTTGCAGATGCAAAGACGATGTTTTGTAGGATGTGGTCAGCTGGTGAAATGATCACTTCCTGATTTTTCAGTCATTCATATGTGTCTTAGTTTTTGAGTAAACCTGACACACAAAACTTAGTTAGTGCACCCAAAAATGAAAATTCTGTCATTAATTACTCACCCTCATGTGGTTCCAAATCCATAAGACCTTTGTTCATCTTCAGAACACAAATTAAGATATTTTTGATGAAATCCGAGAGCTTTCTGACCCTCCATAGACAGCAACACAACTGAAATGTTCCCAGACCCAGAATTGTTGAATAAAGTCATTATTTTGTTTTCTTTGCACACAAAAAGTGTTCTCGTAGCTTCATAAAATTACGGTTGAACCCCTGATGTTACTTGGACTACTTTACTGATGTCCTTGCTACGTTTCTGGGCCTGGGAACATTTCACATTGTGTTGCTGTCTATGGAGGGTCAGAGAGCTCTCGGAATTAATCAAAAATATCTTAATTTGTGATCCAAAGATGAACGAAGGTCTTACGGGTCTGGAACGACATGAGGGTTAGTAATTAATGGCAGAATTTTCATTTTTGGGTGAACTATCCCTTTCATTTCTAACTTTATATTCTCACTGAAAGTGAAAATCTTGCACATAGCATCAGAACACAGCTTATCTGAATATGTTTGATATTTAGACCAATAAGATTTTGCTATTTTGGCTTTGCACTGTGATCACTGCATTTACTTGAAGGGATAGTTCGTGCAAAATTAAAAAAAAAAAAAAAAATCTCTCAGAATTTACTCACCCACTTGATGTTCCAAAGACATAAGACTTCCATACATCTTCAAAACACAAATGAAAATAATATTATCTCATCATGTTTGTCCTTCCATTGAAAGTTCATGCAACCAAATCTTTCATGCATAATCCATATGAATTGAGCGGTTTAATCCAAGTCTTTTGAGGAGACACGAGATTTAGACTTTTATTCACAAATAAACACTGATCAATCCAACACAAGAACCGAACTTGCATTGTACCCTGTTATTCATTTGGTTTATTGTCTAAAAGATGTGTTTTTCAGTTCAAAGAGTCATGATGAGTACTGCTAACAATCAAACTCCTGCCACCAGTTTAGTTTACCGTTCACTCGCAATCTAGAGTGTCATTTCACTGCTGAACTCACAAACTGCTGCCACTGGTTAAATCAGATTTTATGGTTAAGCTTTTGGCTAGAGTTAAGTTTAAGGTGAAAGGCCAAAAATTTGTTTGGAGGCCAAAGTTGACCAAACACCTTGGCACTAATTGGACCCCGTCAGCGGCTTTTTGAGAAATCACTTTCACTGGCTGTTCAGCTTAGCGAACCAGTGGATGAGAAGAAAAAATCTTACCTGAACATTCCAATACGCAAATATTTTCATAACAACATGGCCTCTAATGAAGAAGGTGAAGACCAATTGATCAACATGATTCATATTCAAAATGGTATAGGCAAGTGCTACTTTGTTTACAGTTTGTATATCCGCAGTTCTAATTTAGATTTCTCTATATTGCTGATATAGACAGTTATTTCCTCTCATGCAGACATGAAATGTGTTCAAGCACAGCTTTTTGGCCTAGACACAGGCAATGAGGGGCGACAAGACAGTTGGCTTTCGTCGCCTTTAGTGCTTTGATGTTGGTTTGGTGTGAAACAGGCTTTACGTTTCTTTTTTTAGCAACCTGTCATTACCTTCTAACTTTTAGGGATACTGTAGTTAATGGTTAGGTTATTAGACTTGGATTTAGGACAGTGTTTTTTTAACAAGAATGTTGAATCAGGGACAACAGAAGATTTTGATCCAGGAACACATCCTACCTGACAAAGTCAAAGTCACTGTACACTGATCACTAAACTCTTTATTGTGGTGTTCCTAGTTAGGACACAGTATTATTTTTCCTTTCCATTTTTTGGAACTCATCATTGTGAACCCATATTGCTTCACTGCTTTGCTTTATATATTTTCCTGTAGTAGAGGAAATGCTTGTCAGACAGCATAATAATGAGTTATTTATTCATTAGTGTTTCCCTGTTTGCTCACTTTTATAGATGAATACACAGAAAAACATCTCTTACAACACACAAATGCATCCCAGGGGGCTAAGATGCCTCTCCTCCGTCTGCGATGGGTGTTCGGTCTAATTTATAGGCCTGTTTATTCTCTTCAGCCCACTAATGCGCCCTTGTCATGCACACTGAAGCTAAAGCTGGATTTTCTTTGGAAGTGTTACACAGCAGAGGCTATAAACGGCCCAGCGGAATGGACTGTCAAATCCCATTCCAGATTCCAGTACTTTTGTAGCCGGGTGTCCCTGTACACTGTCACTAAATTAGGCTTCTGTTGCCAAATAGGGAATTATGTTGATTATACATAGACTTTCATGTTTACATTCTCAAAACTGTGTCTGCGCCTTATTCTTTGCACATTTCTATGTCAGTTATCTGCTTTGGGGATATCCCTTACCAGGCAATCTTGAGGGTGTTGTTTGCGTCAGCCATGTCGGTCAACCAGCTTTATCAGAAACAAACCAGCATAAACCAAGGAATTCATGTTGGTCTAAGACTGATCTTTTCATCAATGTGAACCCATCATCCATCTCCATTTAAAGTATGATGAAGAGTCTCTCATTTCCCCTTATTCTGAGTCCTGTGTTTCTTGTTATGGACAGTTCAGTTGTGTCCTCAAGATAACCAAGGGCCCTCGTTTTGGAGATATTAGACCACACAGAGACCCTTTCACCAAATTAGGCTCTGTGCTGCTGTTTGGCATGTAAAGTTTTAAAGCCTGAAGCTCTTTAAAAGTATCTGATGGCTGACAGCCATTATGAGGCTCACATATCTTTTAAAGAGACAGGCTAGCAGGGATCAAAAAATAAAATTTCAGTCAACAAATCTTGCTTTCAGCCAAAACACTCAATCTCTCTTACACTTGTGCACATACCTTCTGTGGTGGCAATACACGCAAGAACCAATGAAGTGTCTGCAGTGTCTACACTGGATGTGTCACGATGAGACACTGACAGAAAAATGATGATGTACTCCCATATTTGCGCTACTTCCGACAACAGCACAAATGGATTTGGAACTTTCGCTTTGGTGAGTTCAGTGTAGATTGCCTTTGCGTGTTGTGGTGTAATGCAACAAAAGTCACACTTGGTGTAAACATGGTGTAACCTTGACATTAAAAAAATTAAATATTGATATTATGTTAATACTACACACATGATAATATCATAAATAATCCAATGCTACTAACTGGCAGACACTCCAACACAGTAGGTGGCGGCACTGGACGCTGGTTGCCACCTGTCGTAAAACAGGAAAAAGAAGACACTATGTGTAGTTACTAGATTAAGTGCAAAATCATGTCAACTGAGATATAGGGTGAAAGCGAGACACTCTACTTCCACCTGATGACAGTTAGCTCCCTTTAAGTATCAAGTTCATACCTCTAGTTACTTGTTGAGGCTGTTTTGTGATGATAACAAATTCCCTGTTGAAAAGTTTTGAGCCTGATCTCATGATGAAAACATACCTGTGGGAACTTTTTCGCAAGATGCGAAATACGTACCACCATGCATGTTCCGTGACATATATTCGATGTGAAATGTCCACTGAGTGGTGCTAAAAAGAGTGTTTGTTTTTTTTTCCCCGGAACAGATGAACGTACATATGTGTAACGAATCCGGCCTCTGTGGTTCCCCCTGATCGTCACCAGAGGTCACCATCACCCGAGTATTGACTTTTCTCTCCGAACTCCATTTCCCATCATCCC